>PVJS01023552.1:0-29505 GCA_004027185.1 Glis glis
TTCGGTACCTGATGCACAAGGGGCCCGGCGAGGTGGCCGGGGGCTTCCGGGGTGGGGCGCGCGCGGGCGGTCCGGTACCCGGCGCGCAAGGGGCCCGGCGAGGTGGCCGGGGGCTTCCGGGGTGGGGCGCGCGCGGGCGGTCCGGTACCCTGCACGCAAGGGGCCCGGCGAGGTGGCCGGGGGCTTCCGGGGTAGGGCGCGCGCGGGCGGTCCCCTATTTTTTTATTCTTTATTTTTGAAACAGGGCCTCACTAAGTTGCAGAGGGCCTCACTAAGTAGCTGAGGCTGGCCGTGAACCTGGGATCCTCTTGTCTCAACCTCCCAAGTACTGGGATTACAAGCATGAGCCACCATGCCCAGCTTATGTTAGATGTTTTATTTTATGAAAATGCCTTTATTTCATCTTTTTCTTAAAAGATGCTTCAGCTGGGTATAAAATTCTATTAATTGTTCCCCCAAAACATTGAAAACATCATTCCCACTTTCTTCTCACTTCCACTGCCATCTAGCTAAAAGCTCTTCTTAAAAATGGATGAAATATAGTAAAATAAAATTTGATAACATTATACACAGAAACTGACAAATCTGTGATCTTAGTGTAATTTTTTTTTTTTTGGCAGAACTGGGGATTGAACCCAGAGACATTCTACCTCTGAGCTATGCCCCCAGCCCTATTTTTATTCTTTATTTTAAAACAGGGTCTCACTAACTTGAGGAGGGCCTCACTAAGTAGCTGATCCGGGTTCGCGGCCAGCCTCAGCTCTCTCTCTCTCTCCCTGTCTCTCTCTCTCTCTCTCTCTCTCTCTCTCTATTTAGTGAGGCCCTCCGCAACTTTGTGAGACCCGGTTTCAAAATAAAGTATAAAAAATAGGACCAGGGGTGTAGCACGGAAGTAGAACGCCCCTGGGTCCAATCCCCGGTACCGTAAAAATAAATAAATAAATAAATAAATAAATAAACATAGATATAAACATTATGATGAAATTCTACATACTATATTTAGCAATGTATTCAAAGCAATAATACAAAATGCCCTTGTTAGATTTACCTCCAGAATTCAGAAATAGTTCAACATTAAAATGTACTATGTAAGCTGGGCATGGTGGCGCACGCTTATAATCCCAGTACTTGGGAGGCTGAGACAGGAGGATCGCAGGTTTGCAGCCAGCCTCAGCAAATTAGTGAGGCCCTCTGCAACTTAGTGAGACCCTGTTTCAAAATAAAGAATAAAAAATAGGGCTGGGGGTGTAGCTCGGAGGTAGAATGCCCCTGGGTTCAATCCCCAGTACTGCAAAAAAAAAAAAATGTGCTATGTACATCTCAAGTACTGGGATGACAGCGCCATCATGCCTGGCTAAGAAAATCATTTTTTTTAAACTCACACTTTCAGGATAAAAATTCCTAGTTATCTAGGAACAAAATGTAATTCCCTAAACCTGGTGAAATATATCCACCAAAACTTTTTTTAAAAACCCATTCTTAAGCCGGGTGTGGTGGCACACGTTTATAATCCCAGTACTTGGGAGGCTGAGACCGGAGGATCTGGGTTTACAGCCAGCCTCAGCAACTTTGTGAGGCCCTCTGCACCTAGTGAGACCCTGTTTCAAAATAAAACATAAAATATTGCTGGAGGTGTAGCTCAGAGGTAGAATTCCCTGAGTTCAACCCCCAGTGTCAAAAAAAAAAAAAAAAAAAACATATTTAAGTGGGGGTGTACATCTGTAATCCCAGTACTTGACAGTACTGAGACAGGAAGATCACAGATTCAAAGTCAGCCTCAGCAACTTAGCAAGACTTTGTTTCAAAATAAAATAGGGCTGGGGTGTGTATGTTGTAGGTAGAATGCCTCTGTATTCAACCTCCAGTACCTAGAAAAAAATCTTTAAAAACCATACTTAAGAGCCAGGCATGGTAGTGTCATGGGGAAACAGCTAATTCTGAGGGGTCCTTGGCTTCCATGATAAATAAGAATTTCAACACGTGCCATCAGAAAAAGGCAAAGGTTTTAATTAACTTAAAAAGGTGGGGATACAGGTTGGGGGTTAACTAAGAAAGGCGGGGATACAGGTTGGGGGTCATCTAAGAAAGGGAGAGCGAGTCTCCCTGCGCACGTCCATCCATCCAGGTGAGCAGGAGAGTGTCCGCGTGCTTTTGTAGTTCTTTTATAGGAGGGGGTAGAGGTAGGGTCGCACTGTGGAGGGCAGGACTTCCTCTTAGTCCTGTTTCCCTGGCAACAGATAGGCAGTGGGGGTCTGGCCTTTTGTCCTCCTCACCCACTCCATTTACATTAAGCATCTCAGGTGTGGAGAGGAGCCATTGTGATTAAGGGTGTGGATTCACTAAGGCTTCTGCCTGACTGAACGCACCCTATAGGGTGGAGTTAGATTATAAACTTTCAAATTTTTAAATCTCTATTTTCCCAATGTCTCCTTTCTGCCTAATATTTCTATCTTTTCTATTCTACCTCATCAGTAGCACACGCTTGTAATCCCAGTACTTGGGAGGCTGAGACAGGAGGATCGCAGATTCGAGGACAGCCTCAGCAAGTAGTGAGACTCTCATCAACCTAGTGAGACCCTGTTTCAAAATAAGAATAAAATAGGGCTTGGGGTGTAGTTCGGAGGTAGAATGCCCTCGGTTCAATCTCTAGAACCACACACACGCACACACAAAATATACTTAAGCCAGGCACCATGACACACACGTATCATTCCAGCTACTTGGGAGGCTGAGATGGGAGGATTGCAAGTTTACAGCCAGACTGGGCAACTTAGTATAAAATAAAGTAAAAAGGGCTGGGGATTAGCTGGTACAGCACTTGCCTAGTGAGCACCAGTCAGTCCCTGGGCTCAATTCCCAGTATGGAGGAAGGGGGAGGGGGAACAACAATGAATAGACATTAACTTTTTACCCTTCAAATTCTGGACTAGGCAAGGATCCACTGTGTCACTGCCTCTATTTATCTTGTACAGGAATTCCTGGTCAGCCTCCTTCAAAAGTTCAGGAAAACTAACTTCACGTAGAAATAAGCAAAAGCAAATTATCAAGGCCAAATTCCATACAATGTTATTGTAAAGGAAAAAAAAGAGAGAGAATAAGGAGCAAAATGGAGAATGAACACAAGCCAGAAAATCACACCCACAAAACAGACTTCAAAAAAATGTCATCTACTATATGGAAATGAGTTAAAAGGCATTGGGAAATAATATAAGATCTGAAATAGTGACATAAACCAGAATAAGAAAACTCAGAAATAAAGTGGTAGCATTCAAGAAAGAATTTGAAATAAAATAAATAATTGCAGAAATAAAGACTAAACTAGAATGAACACTGGTAAACTTCCTTTTAAAAATACAATCAGGGAACTGTATATTACTCCCTCTTGTATCCCACTGACCTGGATACAGCATCACAAAGGGCTGGAGGGAAAGCTAGGAAACAAGGTCAGGGCTGGGCAATTAAGCACCCAGAAAAAAAAAAAGACTTCTATTGCTATAGAATAAAAGAAAAATGGAAAATATGGAGTATGGTTTAGTAATGTTTCTAACAGTCCACTACTTTGGCTATCATCCCAGATACCTGGGTATCTGTGAGTTGTGACTTTGAACAGACATCCTAAGCAAGAAACAAGACTGGGACCCCCAGATCTCATCCAGACTCATGGGAGGAGTTCTTGGCTGTGCAGTGGGCCCCTGGCCAGCAACAAAGGTCACGATATACCCATTGCCTTCACATCCAGGTCAATTACTCCGTCGGCCCTCCAGGGAGCTATCATTAAGCTGAATAAGGGAGGCTGTCACAATATAGAGGACAATGAATGAAAGTTCAAAGTTTTAGCCGGGCGTGGTGGCGCTCGCTTGTATTCCCAGTACTTGGGAGGCTGAGACCGGAGGATCCGGGTTCGCGGCCAGCCTCAGCTACTTGGTGAGGCCCTCCACAACTTAGTGAGACCCTGTTTCAAAATAAAGAATAAAATAGGGCTGGAGGTATAGCTCAGAAGTAGAATGTCCCTGGGTTCAATCCCCAGTACTGCAAAAAAAAAAAAAAAGAAAGTTAAGTTTTCAGCCAGGTGGGTGGTGTACAGCTGTCATCACAGTACTTGGGAGGCTGAGACAGTAGGATCACAGGTTTGCAGCCAGCCTCAGCAAATTAGTGAGGCCCTCCACAACTTAGTGAGATCCTGTTTCAAAATAAAAAATAAAATAGGGCTGGGGGTGCAGCTCAGAGGTAGAACACCCCTGGATTCCATCCTCATCCCCAGCACCACACAAAAAAAGATTTAAAATGTTAAAAATAAAGATATTCCAAAATGATACTGAGATTTCATCTAACTCCAGTTAGAATGGAAATCATCAAGAATACAAACAATAATAAATGCTAGTGAGGATGTGGGGAAATAGGAACCCTTATACACTGCCGGTGGGATTGCAAATTAGTACAGCCACGATGGAGATCAGGGTGGCAGTTCCTCAAAAGAATGGGAATTGAACCAACATATGACCCAGCTATAGCACTCCTGGAGAGCTTTCCAAAGGAACTGAAGTCCGAATTTTATGGTGATACACGCATATCCATGTTTAAACCAGCACAATTCACCATAGCCAAACTATGGAACCAACCTAGGTGTCCATCAAAAGATGAATGGATTATGGTATACACACACTATGGAATCCTACTCAGCCATAAATAAGAGCAAAATTACATCATGTGCAGGAAAATGGATGGAACTAGAGAATATTATGTTAAGCAAGACTAGCCAGTCTCAGAAAGTGCAGGGTCATATGTTCTCACTCATACATGGAAGCTAGAGAGAAATTGGGAAACAAAGGGGTCTTCAGATAAATGAGGGGAGATACTGGTGGAATGGTGAAGGGGGATTTGGGGAGGAGGTTGGGAGGTGAAAGGGAGGACTTAATGAAGGGAATGGTTCAAATGGTGCTGTATTCACATATGAAGTTATCAATCCCAATTTCATACTATGTACAGGGAGAGGGAAGAAGCAGGATGGGGTCTGGAGAGAAGCATCCCAAATGCTGCCTGCATGTGTTTCTACCACTCTGAACTTCATTATGACATATGATTACAATGCACCAATAAAAGTATATATAGATCTGTGGGGGGTGCTGGGGATTGAGCCCAGAAGCATTCTACCTCTGAGCTACACCCCCGGCCCTATTTTGTGTTTAGTTTGGAACAGGGTCTCACTAGGTTGATGAGAGTCTCACTACTTGCTAAGGCTGTCCTCAAACCTGCGATCTTCCTGTCTCAGCCTCCCAAGTACTGAGATTACAAGCATGCACCACCACGCCCGGCTAAAGTATATTTTTTAAAAGGTATTCTTTGGGTGAGGCTACTTAAACATCAAATTACATGTTGCCTGAACAGCCAGGCACAATGCTGCATGCCTATAATCCCAGTACATGGGAGGCTGAGGCAGGAAGTTTGCAGGTCCAAGGCCAGGAAGGTTGCAGGTCCAAGGCCAGCTTCAACAACTTAGTGAGATCCTTAACAACTTAGCAAGACTCTGCTTCAAAATTAAAATAATAATAATTTTAAAAAGGGCTGGGGTGTAGCTCAGAGGTAGAATGCCCCTGGGTTCAATCTCTAGTACCAAAAAGAAAAAAAAATTGCAAGTGAACAAATATACCTGAAGCCTTCTGTATTGGTCAGCTTTCTGTTGCTGTGACCAAATGCCTGACAAGAACAACTTAGAGGAGGCCAGATTTATTTTGGCTCATGGTTTCAGAGGTCAGTCCATGGTTGGCCGGCTCCAAGGCAGAAACATCATGGCAGCAGGGCGTGGCAGAGGAGAGCTGCTCAGCTCATGGCAGACAGGAAGCAGAGAGAGGAAGGGGCCAAAGACAGATAGATTCCCCAAGGCCACACCCCTCAGGATTTACTCCAGCCATGACCCATCGGCCTACAGTTACCTCCCAGTAATCCATTCAAATTATTAATCCAGCAAATGGATGAATTCACTGATGCAATTGCAGCCCTCACAATCCAAACACAACCTAAAAGCTCCACCTCTGAACCTTGCTGCAGCGAGGACCAGACTTTCAGTACATGTGCTTTTTGGGGGGCATTCCAGATCTGAACCATAACATCCTCCAAGGAAGAGCCCCTTGGAGGGACTGAGCGATTAAAGAAACTCCAAACCTGTTCTGCAAACCTTAAAGCAATCCCAGTCCCCCAGATCTGTGCCAGGCATGAAAGCTATGCAGAACCCAGGCAGGGCACCCACTCCAAAGCCCACTTTAATTGAGAAGAATTAATCTCCACGGGGCAATGCCAAGGTCAAGGAAGGAATGAGCAGGACCACATGGGCTGGCAGAGGAACTCCCTCCACTGTCAGAGCAGGGAGGAGATTCATGATCCCTGCTATCCAGTGGGACTTGACAATAGACGCTGGCCACAGATGGTTGGGCGGGTTCCCCCATCTCCCATTTGACAAATGAGAGTTTTTATTGCAATTATCATGTTTTCACTCCAGCATTGTACACATCCTTATGTGTGGTGTGGACCAGATAACTTGTCTTTTATTTTGTAGGCCACTGAACACAGACAAGTTCATCCAGCCCTCATGGAGAGAACCACACATAAATCCTGAACTTTGCAATAGAATTATTAGTTGGATAGGACTTTAGGGTTATCGCCCCTGGGGAGGGAACAAGGGTTTTTCTATTATGGTGCCATGGAAGGACCTCTCATTTAGCTATAAATAAGGGGGAAGCACCCCTCTATCTCATCCCAAGGGAGATAGACCCATACCACAAGTGTCTCCGAAGAAATTCTCTAACTTTCAACTCTGCTCACCAACCAATTTTATGGGCCAAAGGCTGGGACCATCTAAGGTTCCCAAAGCTGGTTTTCAAAAACCTCTCTCCACGTCCCCTACCAGTGGTCTAGGAGGACTTCCCCTAGGCAATGAGGTTGGAATGGGGCCACCGATTCTCTTTGGCTCTCAGCTAAAATCAAGACACAAAGAGTCTGATTTTAACATCCTGCCATGTTCAAGGGTAACAAACAACCCAATAGAAGCCTTCAGAACTCAGGGATATTTTCAACTGTGAACATAAGGCTAAATTAAGCGTTTCCTCTGTGGGAGGGAATGTTTGGAAGGGATCACTTAATGCCAACTCTTTTTTCATGAATGAAAAAATAAATAAATAAAAAGGATTTGCCATGAACATCCTCCAACCTCGGAAATTCCACAGTTAACTCAGCTCCCAACTCCACTTCCTTCTGCAGAAGGAAGATGGGTTCCGGTCCAGATATTCTGGGCCCAGCTTTGGCTGGCTTCTCTGAATGGTGTGTTTATTTGGCAGTTGTCACATTCCTCCTCCACCCCCTCTGTCTCATGGCAGATTTCTTCCTCCCTAGCTGGATCCTGAGGGACAATGGAAAATGGCAGACCCCATTTGAAAGGGCTCTCCCTTCCTCCATCCATCCATCCATCCATCCATCCATCCATCCATCTCTCATTATCAACTGCTCTCTGTTGCTTGTAGAGCAAAACCTGATCAGATGTCCCAGCCTTGTGCTCTGCTGTCTTCAAGCCCTTGGAGTCTCACTTCTGCCCCCATACAGTCACTGATGCTGTTCTTGAATGATCGTGTCCTCGGTGGACCTTTGTACATCCTCCTCTGACTTACCCTCTCGGGAGTCAATTGACTCACTAACCATTTCCTCCTTCCTTAGAAGAGTACTCGGTTTCTTTGGCACCAGCTCCTGGCTTTCCTCTTACCTCTCTGGACGTTCCTCCTTGGTCTGTTTCTTCTAACACATTTATAATTGTGGCAGTTCCTCTGAGTTTGGCACTCCACCAACATCTTGCTTCGAGGAGAAGCTTCATTTGCCATCTGTATGCTAACCACCCACCGATCTATTATCTTCAGTCTAGACGAGTCCTCTGACCTTTCATATAAGCTCCCTATTAGATGTGTCCTCTTGAATGAACTCCAGGTATTTCAAACAAAACATGAGTAAAAGGAAGCACATCAAATCCAATCTCTTTCTTTTAAATTACCTGACTCAATGAAGGCACCAGTATGAATCAAGCTGCTCAAACCAGAAATGTGGGGCTTCAAGGAGTGTTGACCCACACCCCCCCACTCGTGTTCTCACATCTAGTCAATAGCCAGACCCTGCCAACTGTACCTTCCTGTACACATCTTGCCCACCCACTTGAGTTTGGGCTGCAGTTATCTCCTGGGTGGCTGCAAGAGATCCTACATAGTCCTCGTACCTCCATGTCTGTCCTCAATCCATTCTCCACCTAGTACTTCATTCATTCAAACAATGTTTTTGAGCACCTGGGAAGAGACATTTTCTAACATGAACATCTGATCCTGAGACACTTTCCACCAACCCCAATCTGCCCTAGGCTCTGCACCTCCCAGGTATCCTTCAGGTTCCAGTTCAGGTATCTCTGCCTCTCGGAATACTTTTTTTTTTTTTTTTTTGCAGTACCAGGGATTGAACCCAGGGGCGTTCTACCTCCGCGCTACACCCCCAGCCCTATTTTTTATACTTTATTTTGAAACCGGGTCTCACAAAGTTGTGGAGGGCCTCACTAAGGAGAGAGAGAGAGAGAGAGAGAGAGAGAGAGAGAGAGAGAGAGAGATGAGGCTGGCCGTGAATCCGCCTCCCAAAGTACTGGGATTACAAGCGTGCGCCACCACGCCCGGCTTTGGAATACTTTTTCTGACCACCCTTACCTACAGGGGGCACCCCCTCTGCCTTCAGCAGCACGGAATCAGGGTCCCTCCCCAAGCACCCACCACACTATAGGCTCCCAGAGAGGAGGGTTGGGTCTTGGTCCCTGACTTGTTCTTCCCAGGAAATGTTTAATGAAGACTTAAGTAACAAAAGGGGATTTTGTTTGATAATTTCGGGAAAGGCTTCATGGGGGGGGGCTTGCAATGGACCGTGAATCTGTGGGTGATCTAGACAAGTCAAGCAATTCAGAGGCACCCCATGGAGGGAAACGGCCCTGGCAGGGAAGGGTGACTGTACATGCTTGGTCGGTGAAGAACACTGCCTGGAACCAAGGTCAGGCAGAATGAGAGTCTGAGGTCATAATCCTGGCCACAGGAAGTCACTGTCACAGGATCAGATAAAGGTTTCAAAAGAGCTGTCCTATAAAGGGACACATGCTTTTGACCCAGAAACCCCAGGTTCTTGAAATCCACCCTAAAGTTACACCTCCACAAATACAGCACAACAAAGTATTTCATTGCAGAATTATTTATAATAGCAAATGATCGGAAACAACCCACGTCTATCTACAGGGGGTGGTTTGAATAAACTCTGGTACATCTACACAGCTGTACAAAAGAACAAGAATGATATTGGATATGGAAGGACTTCCAGGATGTAAGTTAAAAAAAAGGCAAAATGCAAATAATATGTATAATACTTTTCCCATTGTAAAAATAAAAGGTAAATAAGATAAATGCAGAAATACAGATATAGGCCAGGTGTGGTGGTGCACTCAAGTAATCCCAGCTACTCAGGGGGCTGAACCAGGAGGACCACAAGTTTGAGGCCAGCTGCAGCAACTTAGGGAAACCCTGCAACAAAATGAAAAGGGTCTAGGGATGTAGCTCAGTGGTAGAAGGTCTATGGGTTCAATCCGGAAGGAAGGAAGGAAGGAAGGAAGGAAGGAAGGAAGGAAGGGGATTTAGATATGGAGAACCTGTGTATTACTTTTGCATAAATGAACCACCAGAAGGACAAACTAGAAATAAATGAAGCGTTGCCAGTAGGGGAGGCGGGACTGCAGGGAGGGGGAGGACAGAACCAGATTTCGCTGTGTTACGAAGCATTGACTTTTAAACCATGCAGATGTTTTATACATTCAGAATCTAAATTAAAAGGAAAAAGCAAGCCATAAAATTGAATATAATCCAAAATGAATACATTTGACTACATATCAGATTGGTAACAACAACTTAGAAAAATTATTTCAATTGACTTTGAACATAGTATTATTTTTTTTCCTGTGGTACTGGGGTACTGGTGATTGAACCCAGTAGCATTCTGCCTCTGAGCTACACCCCCAGCCCTATTTTATTTTTTATTTGGAAACAGGGCCTCACTAAGTTTTGGAGGGCCTCACTAAGTTGCTGAGGCTGGCCTCAAACCTGCAATCCTCCTATATCAGCCTCCCAAGTACTAGGATTACAGGCATGCACCACCAGGCCTGGTTGAACATAGTATTTTTTATGAAACTTAGGGTTTCTTTTTATAATTTTTATTGGTCCATTGTAATTGCACATAATTGTGAGATTCATAGCAATACATTCATATGCACATAACCTTGGTCTGATTTTGATTATATATCCATGGTAGGATATAGTCCCAAGATTATATATATATATATATGCTGAGACCGGAGGATTGCAGGTTTGTGGCAGCTTCAGCTACTTAGTGAGGCCCTCTGCAATTTAGTGAGACCCTTTTTCAATATAAAGAATAAAAAATAGGGCTGGGGGTATAGCTCAGAGGTAGAATGCCCCTGGGCTCAATCCTCAGTAACAAAAAAAAAAAAAGAAAGAAAGAAAAGAAACCTTAGCCTTAATTCAGGAAGTTTATTGTTAAATTAATGTATATATGGCTGGACGTGGTGGCACATACCTGTAATCCCAGTATTTGGGAGGCTGAGACAGGAAGATTGCAGGTTTGGAGCCAGCTTGCGCTAACTTACTGAGAATCTGTTTCAAAATAGAAAGGGCTGGGGGTGTAGTACAGTGGTAGAGCACCCCTAGGTTCAATCCCCTATACTGAAAAAAAAATAATCAAATCAGGGCATTTAGCATATCCACCACCTTATACACTTATCATTTCTTTGTGATGAAAACATTCCAAATCCTTTCTTCTAACTACTTTGAAATATACAATACAATATATTATTAATCATAATCACTCTACTATACAGGAGAACAGCGGAACTTAGTCCTCCTATCTAACTGTAACTTTGTACGTTCAACCAGTATCTCCCCTTTGCCTCTCCCCACTATACCCTGTCCAGACTCTGGTAACTACTATTCTGCTTTCTACTTCTATGAGATCAACTTCATTAGATTTCACATGTAGATGAGATCATGTGGTATTTGTCTTTCTGTGCTAGGCTTATTTTATTTAGCATAACATCCTCTGGGTTCGTCCATGTTGCTGCAAATGACCGGACTCCATTCATTCTCATAGCTGAGTAGTGTTTTGTTGTGTATATATGCCATATTTTCTTTACTCATTCATCCATTGATGGACACTTGGTGTGACTGAGTACCTAGCTATAGTGAATAATGCTGCAATGAATGTGGGAGTGCAGATGTCTCTTTCACATACTGATTTCACTTTCTTTGTGTATATCAAACTCATAATTTAAAAAAATTTATTTCCTAACACTGTCCAAAGAAAGGACCTGGAAGCCATGACTACCACCACCACCACCACCACCCGCTGCCAATAGCAATCAGCACACCTAGCAGCCAGATCTTGCTTTCCAAATACCATTCTGCACTAAAGAGAACCAGAGCTCTTTGAAGAAATAGCTAATTCCAGGAAAATACAAAGTGAGCCTGGAGCATCATGTTCCAGAAAGCAAGAGAGCACTCAAAGGTTTAATTGGTTCATGTCAAAAGGACATATGACCCACCATGAGGGGGCTCCCATTGGCTAAATTGGGGATACTCTGACATCGAGAAGAACAATGATTATAACTGACTGTGGTATACTGAATGATAACCCATAGGTCCATAAGGATATAGCCAAGAATCTTTTCTTTGATCTCCAATGAAGTAATTGATTCAGGTCAGGACCATAGATAGATGTGAAAACCCCTAGATGAAAAGTTGGCGTGAATGGGACATTTACAAGATGCCAAAATAAAATTCCACTTATTAATTGTAAAGGGGGAAACATGTCTTTCAACTGAGGGACCACGGGCTTCACCAAGTGATCAGAGGCAGTGGAAGAACTGTGTGCTCTGAGCCTCCTGTAAGTATTTGTGCCCCCAATGCTCAATCAATAGAATAATGCACAAGGCTTGAATGTAATCAAACCTCTAAAGATAATTTCCAGGCCACAGAAATTCAGAGAAGAAAGGGACAAGTAAAATGATCTCACAAGAATAGAGATTAATCCAGACTGTAGGATCCCATAAGAAATGGCCTCGTGCCAGAGTTAAACCCATTGGGGAAAAAAAGGATGTGGGTTGATGCTCTACACTAAGAGACACATCAACCAAATACCAGGTATGAGCCTTGATGAGATCCTGGTTCAAAAAATTAGACAAGTACAAAAGGTATTGTTAGGACAAGTGGGGAAATTGAATATTGATTGGATATTAGGTAAAATAATGGCATTATTAATATCTTAAGTGTGAGGTGTCACTGTGGTTACCAAGGAGACTTTTCTTATTTTTTGGAGATTATTCAGAAGTGTTTAGAGGTAGACTATCATGATATCTGCAATTTGCTTTTAAATGTTTCAGAAAAAAAGCATATGTTTTAATATACAAAAATAAAGAAAATATGAAATATTACCAACTTGAATCTAGGTGGTGAAGCAGATTGCATATTGTACAAGTACGGGTCACACTGCCCTTTGCACCTTTCTTATGCCAGGAAGTTGTCCCAGCTTGCAGCTGAGGAAGCAAAAGCTTTCCTGTGTTGATGCGGTAGAAGAGGAAGCTGGTACTCAAGGGCTGGATGCAAAGTGTTTATAATTACTCTTATGGTTTCATTTTCAGTTATTGCGCACTTGCCTCGTGTGCATTGTAGAAAGTTTCAAAAATATAAACACAAAGACACAAACAGAGATCACCCATAATCACAGCTCCCAGGAAAAAAAAATAATGCTGTAAATGTTCCATCCGGTCTTTTTATTATTTTTATTTAACCAGGTCTCCCATCCAACCTCACATGCTTCTAGGGCCGTAATCACTCAGGTTTTTGCAGAACCCCAGACCCCTTGAAATGCCAAAGGGAGCTGGGCTGGAGCTCAGACAGGTCATCCCACTGTCCTGTCCAGTGCCACCTTTGGTGCTCCCAGTGGCTCCACAGTGGCTCCACAGGGCAGCTCCACAGGGCACGGTGTCCGTCAATTGTGAGGCCTGGGACTGAGGACGGGACTGGTGTTTCCTAGGGAGTGAGGGGGCTCTGGCCTTGGCGACCATCTCTCTGTAAAGGAACCCAAGCCCCAAGCCACATGTACAAACATACCTGTACACACATGCATACAAAAATACCTTTACACACATATGCAAGTACACCTCCCCACACACTCATGCAAACACATCTACATACACACATGGGAATACACCTCTGCACACAGTCATGCAAATACACCTCTATACACGTGTGAAAACACACCTCTGCACATGTGAAAGTATACCTCTACATACACTCATGCAAACACACCTACATTCACATGTGGAAACACACCTCTGCACATGTGAAAGTACACCTCTACACACATATGCAAGTACACCTCTACATACACTCATGCAAACACACCTACATTCACATGTGGAAACACACCTCTGCACACACCCATGCAAATACACCTCTATACACATGTGAAAGTACACCTCTACACACATATGCAAGTACACTTCTACATACACTCATGCAAACACACTTACATACAAACATGGAAACACACCTCTATACACATGTAAAAATACACCTCTACACATATATGCAAGTACACCTCTACATACACTCATACACTCATGCAAACACACCTACATTCACATGTGGAAACACACTTCTGCACACAGTCATGCAAATACACCTCTACACACTCATGCAAATACACCTCTATACACATGTGAAAACACACCTCTGCACATGTGAAGGTACACCTCTGCACACATATGCAAACACACTCCTATGCACAGACATACACACAAACATGCAAACATACCCCACACCAACAGACACGCACACACACATAAAAAGACATGGACCCTCAGCTACTTAGTGAGGCCCTCCACAACTTAGTGAGATCCTGTTTCAAAATAAAGAATAAAAAAAAGTTTGCATCCCCAGTTCCGCAAAAAAAAAGACATGGACACACAAATACACACAGACACACTTGTTATTTGCTGTTTCCCACCCCAGAAATTAATTGGGGAAAGTACCTGGTGTCTTGCCTTTCTTCCCTCTTGTTTCTGTGTGTGGGGGTGGGGGGATATTGGGGGTTGAAACCAAGGACATTCTACCTCCCCTAGCCCTGTTTTATAATTTTTTATTTCGAATTTGGAGGTCGAATGTCCCATTTTTCAGACTATCGGCTCTCATTTTCCAATCTATATTGAGGCCAGGCTGGATTACAATAAAAAAATAAAGTGTTTTGATCTAAGCTCCCCTTTTAGTCCCAAGGTAGAAAGGTGTTTTAAAAGGCATGCCAGCCGGGCATGGTGGCGCACGCTTATAATCTCAGTACTTTGGGAGGCGGAGACCGGAGAACCAAGGTTCACAGCCAGCCTCAGCTCTCTCTCTCTCTCTCTGCCTCTCTCTCTCTCTCTCTCCCCCTCTCTCTCTCTCTCCCTCTCTCCCTGTCTCTCTCTCTCTCTCCCTATTTAGTGAGGCCCTCCGCAACTTCGTGACACCCGGTTTCAAAATAAAGTATAAAAAATAGGGCCGGGGGTGTAGCGCGGAGGTAGACCGCCCCTGGATTCAATCCCCGGTACCAAAAAAAAAAAAAAAAAAGGCATGCCAGTGGGGACTGGGGGAGGGGATCTTTGAGGTTTGGGAACCCATAGGTTGGTAGGCAAGGTTCCGGAGGACAGGCGCGGCTAAAGTTGTGGAGTCCAGATGGGCCACCAGTTAAGCAGATGGGAGGGGCCAAAAACAGAAAGCTGAACATCCTCAAACTTCTGTTTTGGTGGAGGGAGGAGTCCCAGAGCCCGAGGGTGGTGCAGGAACCCAGCGGGGGTGTCCCAGGGCAAGGGGCGGTGCAGGAACCCACTGGGGGGGGGGTCCTAGAGCCAGGGGGTGCGGGAACCCGGAGCCTCTTGGGTACCCACAAGAGGTGGACGGAAGCAAAACTTACCAACAAGGAATCTGGTAGGTGCTGGGTGATTGGATCTGGAACCAGCAAAATGACCTTCTGGTCTGGAGCCGCGTGAAAGAAAGAAGGGGGGGGGGGGAGTGCTGGCCCACTGAAGGGTGGCTGCTCAAAAAATCTCTTCAGGCAAAGACACCTGACCACCAATTTCCTCCCAGCACCATTTGTTAGAAAATACAGGGATAAAGAAAGCACAGCTCTACAGACCAGAACAGGCTCTTTAATTGGAGGGAAGCCTGGGAGGGGAACTGACTAGGAAGAGAGTCAGCAAAGCCCCCTTCCTTACAGACCAGGGGCTTTTTATGGGGCGTTAGGAGGGAGGGAGAGCACGGCAGTCGTGTATTCCTCCGGTTGGTAGGCTTGACAGCGGGTCAGGGCAGGTAAATTTATGGGGCTGGGTGCAAGGGGATGGTTAGAGGCATTTTCCCGCCTTTCCTGAAGTCTTTTGTTCTCGACTTCTCCGGCCAGGCCTCACAGTCAGACCTCACAGTGCCCACAGTAATAACAGTGCCAGCCTCGCGGCCCTGCTGGGAAGCCCTTGCTGGTGGCCCCCAGGCCATAAGCCCTCAGACTTTTGCTGTTGGGGTCACCTTGAACTTGCCATCTCTGTGGCTCATCTGTTCACAAGGAGTGGCCGTCTCAGAAATATTGGGCAGTAGATAAGGACATTGGACACCCCATGGGCCTGGCCTGGCTCCACGTGGTGGCTCCCTGCTCTACCACGCCTGGTCTCTGCCCTTGGGCCCCCCGGCCTGGTTCTTGCCTACACCCTTTCAGACACCTAAGACACCTGAATTTCTACCATAGGATGTAAGAAGACACTGGGTACCTGGGACTGCCAGATAACGCTGGCACCTTGGCAGAGCAGCTGATTCTCCATAGGTTCTCAGAACCTGAACCATCTCAGGCTGAGGACCCGGAGGTGACAGAGCACTTCAGCCTGTAGCCTGCAGGGCCAGAGGGTCCTGCGAGTCCCTAGAAGGGTGGGGGAGGGGCACGGACTTTGTCTAAATTCACTGTCATCAGAACCGCACTCTCTTGCAGTTGCTTCCTGGAGTTGCTTTGCTCTTGACCTTCGTGTTCTGCATGGGGCTGGTCCTGCCCCTGGATGCAGGAGGCATTCATCTATGTGATGTGGTGTAAAGGCTCCAACACACCCCCTCCCCAACCTAAATATCTCCCTTGCCAGACTGTCCTGCTGTGTGATTGGGCACAAGACCTCATGATTAAGCACTGTCCTGTTGCTGTTAGTTACTCTTTGACAAAAAATAGCAAATTTAGCCAGGTGTGGTGGTGCACACCTGTAATCCCAGTATTTGGGAGGCTAAAACAGGAGGATTACAGGTTCGAGGACAGCATCGGCAAATAGTGAGACTCTCAACATCCTAATGAGAACTTTTTCAAAATAAAAAGTTAAAAAAAAAAAGGGCTGGGGTATAGCTTAGAGGTAGAATGCCCCGGGTTCAATCCCCAGTATCAAAAAAAGAAAAGGAAGCCAGGCGTGGTGGCGTACGCTTGTAATCCCAGTACTTTGGGAGGCGGAGACCGGAGGATCCGGGTTCGCGGCCAGCCTCAGCTCTCTCACTCTCTCTCTCCCTGCCTCTCTCTCTCTCTCTACTTAATGAGGCCCTCCGCAACTTCATGAGACCCGGTTTCAAAATAAAGTATAAAAAATAGGGTCGGGGGTGTAGCGTGGAGGTAGAACACCCCTGGGTTCAATCCCCGGCACCGCAAAAAAAAAAAAAGAAAGAAAGAAAAGAAAAGGAAGGAAGCAAGCAAGCAAAGTGCAGTAGTCAGGACCTGCTACCTCATTTGCAGAGCATCATTTGTAGAACAATTCAGGGGTTCCAGTTCAAAAATCACTACGAATTTCAAGATGGCAATGATGGAACATTGAACCAAGCATGCGGCCTGCCTTCCTACACAGGTTGTATACTTCCAAGCCGGCTCTGCCCGCAGCCTCGGTTCTCAGCGTGACTGAGTTCATCAACTTTTTTCTTTGCACCAATGAAGAACGCTGTAGCTGATCAAGGAACATCACAGACACAAAGACAAAATCTTCCTTTTCACTCAACTGAAGACATCTATTGTCCCAAAGATCCATGGAGCCCAGGGTCCTCTGTCCAGCTAGTCTTGCTCACTGTGCCTCTCTTCAGAGCCTCCTAAATATTCCTCTGGGCTCTATGGGTCCCTGGAGCCACAGCAGTTTCTTTTTCTGCCCCTGGCCTGGGTGATGGGCAGGCGGTCCTTCCTCATCAGCCCCTGCTGCTGTGCCGGGCCTGCTCGGGCTCTCTGGGATGTGGGCCGGATCCCCTGGGCCCTCTCCTCTTCCCTGGATACCACCAGACCTTTGGACTTAGATCTCAGCAGATGCTGGGGGCTCCCAGACACATTCCAGTGCACAGGCTGTTCCAGGCTCGCCCACCATGGGGTCTTCTCTGCCTACCCTGTGCCCCCGGAGGCTGAGCTGTGTGGCTGCCCGGGGGCCTCCCTCTGGCTTCTGGCTGGGTGTGACCAATGGGAGTAGCAGCTGGAAACTGAGGGTGCGGGGAGCGAGAGAGGTGGGCATTTATCCCTCAGCTCCCTCCTGGTGGCCACTGCAACTTGGCTGTGTCCCTGTCCAGGTCCAGCTTCTCTCCTTACAACCCTCTCTGCCTCTGGGTTCTAACGCCCCCTGCTGACAGCTCTTTCCCCTGGGCACCAGGCCCTGGGTGGTCACAGAATCCAGTCACTGCTCTTCCTTCTAGTGAGATCTCCCGACACCCTGCCCAAACCTGTGTGCAACTGTGAGCATGCAACCTGTGCAGCAGTGCAGGGCCCCGCGCTTGGCTTAATGTTCCACTGTTGCTGTCTTGAAATTTTTAATGATTTTTTTTTTTTTGCGCGGTACCGGGGATTGAACCCAGGGGCATTCTACCTCAGAGCTAGACCCCCAGCCCTATTTTTTATCCTTTATTTTGAAACCAGGTCTCACGAAGTTGTGAAAGGCCTCACTAAGTAGCTGAGGCTGACCACGAACCCAGATCCTCCAATCTCAACCTCCCAAGTACTGGGGCTACAAGTGTGCACCACCACACCCAGCTTTTTTTTATTTATTTTTTGGTACTGGGGATTAAACCCAGGGGCATTCTACCTCTGAGCTATACCCCAAGCCCTATTTTTTTATACTTTATTTTGAAACAGGGTCTCACTAAGTTGCAGAGAGCCTCACTAAGTAGCTGAGGCTGGCCGCAAACCTGCGATCCTCCTGTCTCAGCCTCCCAAATACTGGGATTACAAGCATTCACCACCATGCCCAACTTAATGATTTTTAAATAAGAAACCCCACATTGTCATTTTGCACTGAGCTTTATAAATTATGTAGTAGGTCTTGACTGTAATTTGCTAACTTTTTCAAAGAGGGCAATGCTCAACCCTGAGGCTTTGCACACAACCGGACAGCATGCCAGTCTGGCAGGGTAGATATTGAGGTTAGAGGGGGGAGGTATTTTTGAAGCTCCTTACATCAAATCCCTTTATTAAACTCCCCCAGGAAGATACTGATTTGAATTTATATTAATTTCCACTAGGGTCCCTAATGTACAAAGATCTTTTCTCTCTCTTCTATCTCCAAATCTATCTCCCCTTGCCCCCCCCCGGTACTGGGGATTGAACCCAGGGGTATTTTACCTTTGAGCACACCCCTAGTCTTGCTAAGTTGTTTAGTGTCTCACTAAGTTGCTGGGTGTTAGGGTCTTGCTAAGTTGCTGAGGCTGACCTTGAACCTGGATCCTCCTGTCTCAGCTTCCCAAGTACTGGGATTATAGGTGTGCACCACTGCACCCCACTCCAAAACTATCTTTGTTGCCCCAATCCCTAGAGACAGCCAGGACAGAGGCCAAGCGTCCAAGAAGTCAGGCCAGGTCCGCTCCTTGGCTCATTGGCAAGCACCCAGAGGAGAAGTGGGGACCCTCCCCTGCATCCCATCACCATATCCACCAGACCCTCCATCCTTAGCTAATTGGGTCAAGGACAAAGAAAGTGTAGCTTTTTCTCCTTTAGCTTTAGGGCCCAACAAAGGCAGAATGGTCAACCAGAGAGTATCGCCCCAAGATAGGTCCCTTTTGGCCAGGTGACAAGGTAACAGGACAAGTAGATAAACAGACAGCCAGGCAACCAGATAACTAGACAACAAGTGACCAAACAACTAGATAGGCAAAGAGGCGAACCCACAAATAGCAGCACTCTCTGAGGGGGATTCTGCTGGTCTGGGGTTCCATCTCCAGCCTCCTTCTTCTGGTAGGAGATTTTCCCTTGTGGAGCCTCTGCTCCCTCCTTCTCAGTCAGGGGAGGCACCTAGGACCAATCATCCAAACAGGCATAACCAAAGCTGGCGCTGGGACTTGAGTAGCCAGGAAGAGGCTCTTTCTTGCTGGACCTGCTGAGAGGAGGGAAGGTCTGGAGCTGCTGCCACCCGCCACCCTTTTAAATCCAGGACAGGAGCCCACTTGGAAGAAGGCAAGGCAGAGAGACAGGCAGATGTGGCTTGAGTCCTGATCAAGCCATTCCTGAAGCTAGATACTTTGAAGCCTATCAGTTATATAAATCAATGGATTTCCTTTATGCAGTCTATGCGGTGTTCATTCTCTTGCAAAAGGAAGAGCCAGGCTGGGAGGAGAGCCCTGGAACTCTGCTCCACTGGCCTGCCATTGGGGGTGAGAGGTCTCTCCCTGCCTGTGAAAGTCTTTCTGAGTGTCATTCAGGAGGCTGGGGCGCAAACCCGGGTCTATGTATAACAAGAGAGTCAATGGCTACATCCCTTCAGCTCTCAGGGAGGTGGGCTTCTCATGGGTAACCATGGGGAAACCCTCCTGCCCTGCTTTGTCAGTGAATGGGGCTGAGTGTTCCCATCCTTCCCTGGGGGCCCCAGCTGTCTGGGACGTGGAGGCTGGACACGTGGCGGCCTCAACACTGGCTCTCAGCACGGGAGGACTTGTTGCTCCAGGGAGAGAAGCCAGGCTTTCCTGCCGCCTCTTCCTCATCCAACAATCCCTTTCCCCAGCAAGGTGAGAGCCTGATGCTGTGGCCGCTAAGCCTTCTCCACTCCTGGCCTCTCCTCCCTTCTCTGGGCTCTTCTCCCCACCCCTGCCTCCAGTCAGTGTGTAGGAGGGAGCTGAGCACAGGACTTCAACAAGGGTTTTATCAGGAAATACCATCTGTGCTCTTAACTCTGCTTTTTTTCCCTTCCTTCCTTCCTTCCTTCCTTCCTTCCTTCCTTCCTTCCTTTCTTTCGTTTACTGGAAATTTAACCCAGGAGCATTCTACCTCTGAGCTACACCTCTAATCTTTTTTTTTAATTTTGAAATAGTGTCTCAGTAAGCTACTGAGGGTCTTGCTAAATTGCTAACACTGGCCTTGAACCTGTGATCCTCCTGTCTCAGCCTCCCAAGCACTGGGATTACAGTTGTGCACCACTATGCCCAGCTTCTAACTTTGTCTTTAATTTCTGGGAACCGTGGGTCCCTAGAGCTTAGTGCTGTGGTTCTCAAAGTGTGGGCTCCAGACCAGCAGCATTGCTTGGGACCTGGTTAGAAATGCACATTCCTGGGCCCTGCCCTGAACCTGCTGAATCAGTCTCTGGGAGTGCGCTTAGCACTTTGTGTCTCAAGGGGCCCTCTGGGGGAATTCCTGTTGTCACTCAAAAGTGAGAACCAAGACTTGGAGCTGTTGCTGGTACAAAAGGTCCCGTAGAGGGTGATCTGGCACCTACCTACATCCCCTCTACAGAAGGCACGCCATTCCCCAGCTGTGGATGAGTATTAGCCCCTAGGCTTCCAGCTGTCCCTTCTTCCTATGCTGGATCACTATGCCCCAAAACAGACACCTGCCCCTTGAATCCCAGCCAATGACTGATGGACATCAGGGTGTCCAGGCTGGTACCGTGGCTCCGAGGTGGGGCATTCTGGTGTGAGTTACTCTACCAATTAGGCCCATACTAGATTTCAATTGCTCCAATTTTCTGCTGCTTCCAAATTCCCAGAACTGTTGTTGGTATAACAGGTATGAATTACAGCACAACACACTGGTGCAAAAAATAGTCACTTGGCTTGGTTTTGCAAAGTTAAAATAAACCTGGCTCCAAGGCTCTGCCTACCAGGTTGGCAGATGTCTGTGCTTGGTTACCCTCCTCTGCAGGCTTGTTGGAAAGTCAGCAGGAAGAACCTCCTACAGTCCGGGAGGCCCTGGTGGCCACCGGCTACAGTTGGCCATTTTCCTCTTGGCCTCAAAGAACTAGCTCCTCCACCATTGGCCCAGACCCCACAGGGCGCATCTCATAGGAACCTAAGGAATACAAAAAATCATCAACTGCTCTCCTCCCCTGTTTGCCCCTCCTGAGAGGGGAGAAGGGAAAAATGTTTGATTTTTGTTCCAATAGAAAAAAGAAACAAGCCAGGTATGGTGGCACATGCCAGGAATCCCAGTACTTGGGAGGCTTAGACAGGAGGATCACAGGTTTGCGGCCAGTCTCAGCAACTTGTGAGGCCCACTGGAAGTGGGAATGCCCTCAATGAGGACACCCTCCTCGTTTTAGTACATCCCGCGCTCAGGCCCCCAGGCCACCTCCTCAGGAACTCTTTTCTCTAATAGCTTTAGCAGCTGCTGATTGATGAGGTTCAGAGTCCGCTGTCCCGCCGCTGGCAAACCCACAGAACCCCGGGGAAAAGAGACAGTGTCTGGTAAGATTATCTCCTTTCTTCTGGATACTGGGGCAAGTTTATATGTTTTTGTTTGTTTGTTTGTTTTTGCAGTACTGGGGATTGAACCCAGGGGCGCTTTACCTCCGAGCTATACCCCCGGCCCTATTTTTTATACTTTATGTTGAAACCGGGTCTCACGAAGTTGCAGAGGGCCTCACTAAGTAGCTGAGGCTGGCCACGAACCCAGATCCTCTGGTCTCCGCCTTCCAAGTACTGGGATTAAAAGCGTGCGCCACCACGCCCTGCTAGTTTATATGTTTTAACAGAATTCTCTGGACCTTTCCTCCCTTCCTCCATCTCTCTTGTTGGAGTAAAAAGAATCCCAGAAAACCCCAATAAGACTCCACCCCTATTTTGCCATTTTGGTAAAACCTCCCTTCTCCATTCCTTCCTGGTGATTCCACAATGTCCTACGCCCCTAATGGGCAGGGACTTACTTCACAAATTGGGTACATCCATACAACTCAATAGCTTTAAAGAAAGCCACCCTTATCTTATTTTATACATATCTACCCCACTACAAGTGGGAGATAACATTCCCCCAAAACATCCATGCCCAAATAAATCTGGAAATATGGGACACAAAATCCCCCAAAATATTTATCTACCACACACCGATAAAAATCTCACTGAAAGCCAGTGTGGTGGTGCACACTTGTAATCCCAGTACTTGGGAGGCTGAGACTGGAGGATCCAGGTTCGTGGCCAGTCTCAGCTACTTAGTGAGATCCTCTGCAACTTAGTGAGACCCTGTTTCAAAATAAAGAATAAAAAATAGGACTGAGGGTGTAGCTTGGAGGTAGAATGCCCCTGAGTTCAATTCCCAGTACCACAAAAAAAAAAAAATCTCATTGAGAGATCCTTCTTGCTCCATCACCTTTCCCCAATACCCATTAAGCCCAGCCAGTCTTCAAGGGCTCCAGTCTATTATTTTCTGCCTTCTATCCACCCAACTCCTTATCCCTACTGATTCTCCCCACAATACCCCTATCATTCCTGTCAAAAAGCTTGATGGCTCCTTTCACTTAGTGCAGGACCTCCAATGTGTAAATGAAGCCATAATCCCTACCCACTCAGTAATGCCTAACCCCCCATACTCTCTTATTCTGCATCCCTCCATCCACCACCTTTTTAGACTTTTATTAGACTTTTATTAGACTTCAAGGATGTCTTCTTTACTATTCTTCTACACCCATCCTCACGACAATTATTCACATTTACCTGGACAGATCCCAATACTGGACATGCCCAGCAACTTTCCTGGACAGTCCTCCCTCAAGGCTTCCATGACAGTCCCCATTTCTTTAGCAGGCCCTTCAATCAGACTTGGAAAGACCTAACCTAAATCCCAGCACTGTTCTCCAGTATGTTGATGATCTATTGCTCTGTAGTCCAACCCAGCACGACTGCATAACTCATACTGTCCAGTGACTAAATTTCCTGGCTACCTGCAGGTATAGGGTTTTACCCAAAAAAGGCTCAACTGATCACTCAAAGAGCCACATATCTTGTCTTAATAATCACTCCTACAACAAAAGAGATCCCCTTGTTTTGGAAAAAGGTCATCGTTTCTATTCCCTGTCCTGACATAAAACAGGGCCTTCTCTCTTTCCTAGGCCTATTAGAAACAGATTTTAGGGGAGTATTAAATATATACGAACTCAAAAGTAACTCAGCAAGGTACTTTACTTCTGCACAGAAGGGTGCACGCACACCATAAAATCAGGGCAAGCACACCACATGGGAAGTCCATGCCTTCTTTTATCCTCCTGATGCATAGCCTACTGGGTCATTGGCTGGGGTGAGACCTCACAATCTAATCTGGTTGGCTAGTTTCCCACTGGGCAAGTTTTTTTCTTTAGAACAAAGGGGAAACAGGAAACCTATACTTCCAATAGAGGAACATACAGACACATGTATCAGAAAGTTACAAAATGGATTCCTAAGCTACTGTTACAAAATGAATACCAGTCAGTTTTTATATGACCTTATAACTTTGATAGAAAAGATCACTTTTTCTACACCTGCATAGCATAAAAAACCAGGCTTTAGGTCTCCTGGCCCAGCCAGCCAGGGACCAGATAGTACTTGTCACTTACCTGTCAAAACAATTAGATTCCATATATCTGGGATGGCCACTCTGTCTAAAGGTCTTGGTTTCTGCCACCCTACTAATCCTGGAGGCCCTCAAGCTAACCTTCTATCGCCCCCTTCTGGTGCTGTCCTCTCACAACTTATCTGATATGCTTAGTCACAAAGCTCTTAACACTGTTTCATATTCCCACCTACAAACTCTCCACTCCACTCTCCTGCAGCCTGAAATCTCCTTTGCAAGATGCCCCCCTTTAAACCCTGCTAGCCTTTTGCCCCCAAAACACCCGAAAGAAAATTACCAACATAACTGTTCAGAGATCATTGACTTTTCCCTGACTACCTTCCACCATATAACCACTACCCACATTCTGGGGGCACCTGACTGGTTCATTGATAGGAGCATATCAAGGGACCCCCTAACTGCTGGATATGCCACTATTAAAGGGTATCATGTCCATGATCAATGTTATCCACCCAGGAGGGTAATTGAGGCTTCTCCCTTACCCCCCTCACATCACTTCCCAACAGGCCAAGCTCATAGGCCCAAGTCGAGCACTCACCTTAGCAAAAGAAATCTGTAATTAATATATAGAGATAGATTCAAAATATGCCTACAATATTCTTCATTCCAATGCCCAAACCTGGAGGGAGTGAGGTCTTTTAACCGCTAAAGGAAGTCCTATATAAAATCACAAATTAATCAATCACCTTCTCCAAGCAGCTCACCTACCAAAGGCAGCAGCGGTTATCCATTGTAAGGGACACCAAAAAGATAAAGGATATATGTCCTCAAGTAATCGAGAGGTAGACAAGTTAGCAAGATTAGGCACTAAGGGTGAATATATTCCCCACTACCTATTTCCACTGATCCCAACTCCACCTCCTGTCCCAACTTAGTATTCCCCAGGCTCTAGGAGCCCACTTCCAAAATCCCTATTGGTATATACAGGGAAAGCTAATTCTTCCAGAGATGTCCCAAGATTACTTCCTCACCAATTTACATTACCTTTTCCATGCTGGCTCCTATCCTATCCAAAGATTATTAGAAACCCATCTCTGCCTCACACCTGAAATAAAACAGCAGATAAAAGAGATTATAAAAGACTGTAATATATGCCAACAATCCTCAAACTCCTCTAACCTATGACCCCTGCCCTTCCCCACTCACCAAGCCCAGGGTCACCTTCCTGGGGAAGACTGGCAAATAGACTTCACCCACATGCCCCAGTATAAAAAAACAAAATACCTTTTAGTCAGTAGATACCTTTTGGGGTGGGTCAAGGCCTTTCCAACTACCAAGAAAAGAGCCTCAACTGTTACTCATCACCTTACCTCTAGTATAATTCCCTGGTTTGGCATACCCAAGTCAATCCAGTCTGATAAGGGACCCGAGTTCACCTCAGAAATCACCCAAAGTTTGGTTAAAACTCTGGGGATAACTTGGCATTTCCACATCCCTCGTAGACCCCATTCATCAGGAAAGGTTGAAAGAATGAACAGAATATTAAGAAACACCCTAACCAAGCTCTCCCACCAAACTCACACTGACTGGATCGCCCTCCTAAAACTAAGACCACATCCTTGAAAACCTCTCATGGTAAGCCCTTTTGAAATAATGTATGGGAGACCTGTTGTTCCATTTATACTTCAACCCGCCCAGGTTTCCCCTTCCATACCTCCACCCTTGCTCAGTCCCCTCCTCCACTCCCTTCATTTTGCATTATGGAAGCACATAGATTCCAATCTTCCCCAACCCTCTCCCTTCACCCAGTCCTCCTTACAACCAGGGGACTGGGTATATCTCCAAATGTCACCTAAGCCACTTTGCCCAAAATGGGAAGGGCCACACCAAATTATCTTGACTACCCCAACAGCAGTAAAATTAAAGAGACCCCCCTCCTGGTATCATTTATCCACTCTCAAACAGGCAAGACCACTGGACCCATCAGAACTGGATTCTTTAAAACTAGGTAACTTATATATAAACCCCCATCCTCCCTTTTTCCTCTACTAAACCCCATACTCCCTCACCCTCTTCCCCCTCTCCAGGGTCTCTGCAGACAAAAATTGCAAAACATCCAGAAAAAGGATACCATCTCACTTCCATACCAGAAGAAAACGAGCAGAACAACCCAGCCTAACACATGTTCCTTTCTCAACAAGAATTCTACAGGTTTCTTCTAGACTTCACTTGAGACCCCACCTGGTTTCCTTGTGGTTCCCTCAACACACCTGAACAAATCCTACACTCACTCCATGCGGCGTGGCTCCAGGGCACATTCCAAGATTATACTCCCACCCAGATTCACTTCTTTTCACTCTGCCTTGCTTTCTCTGCCCTTCACGTTCCAGCCCCTGCCATATTTCCCATAACACAAAACAGTAGCAGCTCTAACTCTCTTAACCTTGGGTTGGATACTCTTAATTCTTTTATTTTTCTGAGCCAAAACTGCCTTCTCACCTCTTCCTGGAACCAAGCATTTACAGGCAGACCTACCATCCCTGCCAGGCAATTCAATTGATTATTCCTAGGGTCAAATTTCTTCTGAGTAAATATCCAAACTCCCTCCCCATTATAGATCAGGAAGCTCTAAGACACCCCTATTTTAGATTCTTGCTGTCTTTGGTATCCTTCTCATTACACGAGATCAGTTGATGCAAAATTGTTTTATGCCTCCTGGTTGAAATTATGCTGGACACTGCTAAGGTCTCTACTCTGGAGCCAGTCAGAGGACTCTGAAAAATGTAAAAAGAGACCCCCAGTTGTCACATCTCTGTATGTATATATAAAAAAATCTTAGCAGGGCATGGTGGCACATGCTTATAATCCCAGTACTTGGGAGGCTGAGACAGGAGGATCGCAGGTTCACACCCAGCCTCAGCTACTTAGTGAGGCCTCCCGCAACTTAGTGAGACCCTGTTTCAAAAATAAAAAGAATTTAAAAATACGGCTGGAAGTATAGCTCGGAGGTAGAATGCCCCTAGGTTCGATCCCCAGTACTGCAAAAAAAAAAAAAAATCTTAAAACTTCTCCTCAAAATATCCCCTACTGGGGCATCAGATAAGTAATGGGCTTATCCTTATTAATTCTTCTTTCCTCCATTATGGGCCTTACAGCTAAGAGCTGTCTCCTAACAGCCTCTAGCTATGGTGGCAACCCAATAACTGTGGGTGCTCCCTTGATACTCCACTGCTGGACCAACTGTAGCTTGCCTAAAGGTCCAGTCATATAGACAAAGGAGTCTATCATGGTGGACCAAAGAGTCAGGTTTAAAAGCCTAACAGATCAAACCAGAGAAAACAACCAAAAAAAAATTTTATTTTGCGGTACCGGGGATTGAACCCAGGGGCGTTCTACCTCCGCACTACACCCCCGGCCCTATTTTTTTTATACTTTATTTTGAAACCGGGTCTCATGAAGTTGTGGAGGGCCTCACTAAGTAGAGAGAGAGAGAGAGAGAGAGAGAGAGAGAGAGAGCTGAGGCTGGCCGTGAACCCAGATCCTCCGGTCTCTGCCTCCCAAAGTACTGGGATTACAAGCATGTGCCACCATGCCTGGCCAACCAAAATTTTCCTATCCTCTTACCACAGGCTACTCTAAGAGACACCAGTACCTATAAGTGTGTAAAATGGCAATGGGAAAAAACAACTGAGTCTACCGATCAGGAGGAGCATCTTGGTCTGGTACTCTTTTGATATACATACTCTTTTGATATATATAAATCAACTCCTATATTTGTCCAGTTATTCCAAACCCTACTTCTGCTCTTCATAGTACTAATTTTGGGACTCATATGGCAGAAAATGTACTAAACACATCTTCCTTCTGTATGTTCAAGCCCAATTCAGCCAAACAGTTCCTGACCTCACATCTAATTGGTCTTGGCCTAACAGAACAAGGAATCCAAAAGCAGACAAATCTTAATCTAATGACACTCCTGAGTTTTAATGGCCATACTCATAATGTTCAGACTAAGATACAGGGTTCAGGAAAACCCATTCCAATCTCAATGATTGCTCCAGGAGAGTGTCTGCATATAGGACCAAGGCCATGTAGCCTTAAATGTAATCACAATGTAAATAGCCCAATCTCAACAACAGAGATGAACCTACCCTCAGGTTGGTCAGTCTTTTGTTTTAATTTCTCTTATTCCACCATTCCCAAGGGATTTCAGGGTTGCTGTTATGTTGGAAAACTTGGAATAATTTTACCTTCTCCATCATTATCAACTCATTCATGAGTCACACGCTGTCTACCCTCTGACTGTAATAGCAACTTATGTCTCTGGTCTCCAGCTCTTGTTGCAGGATTGTCAGCCACTTTATTGGCCATCCCTGGATTAATGGTCAGTGCTTATATTTGAATAAGTCAGCTGGCCTGTCTAAGCACCAAAACTGCTAAGGACACAGCCTTAGTTCTGACAACCATCAATGAAGAACTAGGTGAGGTACATCAGGCAACTCTTGAAAATAGTGCAACAATTGATTACCTGCTTTTTTTGGTTTTTGTTTTGTCTTGTTTTGTTTTGTTTTGTGGTACTGGGGATTGAACCCAGGAGCATTCTACCTCCGACCTATACCCCCAGCCCTATTTTATTCTTTATTTTGAAATAGGGTCTCACTGGGTTGCAGAAGGCCTCACAAGTTGCTGAGGCTGGCCATGAATCTGCGATCCTCCTGTCTCAGCCTCACAAGTACTGGGATTACAAGCATGCACCACCATGCCTGGCTGATTACCTGCTCTGACTCCATAATTTGGGATGTCAGGAATTTCCTGGAATGTGTTGTTTTAATATTACTGATAATTCAAAAAGGATAACTAGTTTAATATCTGATATGCAAAAACAACTGGACAATATTCACCAATCAAAAGGAATATTTGGATATGGTTCCTCCTGGATAGCATGGCTCCTGCCCTTTCTAACTCCTTTACTCATTTTCCTCCTCATCCTACTCTTTGGGCCATGCATAATCAACCTGATTATGTCGCAAATCCAAAAAACCACTAACTGTTCTGTTGATGAGGTTCTTCTCTTACAGAGCAAAGGCCAATACATCCTCCTCCGAAATGCACAGGACCTCTGAAGACCCTCACAGTGCCTGCGACACAACTTTTAGCCCTAGGTCTACCTTCATCCCATTGTCATGCAGGAAGTGGCCAGAGCAAATACAGCTGCCCATTTCCCAATATAAATATTATAAAACCTCTGGAATGTGGGCACTGTGAGGTCTGACTGTGAGGCCTGGTCAGAGGTGATTGAAAACAAAAGACTTTAGGAAAGACAAAGAAATACCTCTAACCATCCCCCTGTCCCCAACCCGATAATTTACCTGCCCTGGCCCACTGTCAGAGAAATACATGACTGCTTTGCTCTCCCTCCCTCCTAACTCCCCATAAAAAATTCCCTAGTCTGTAAGGAAGGGGGCTTTTCTGACTCTCGTGTACTCTCTTCCCAGTCAGTTCCCCCTCCCAGGCTTCCCTCCAATTAAAGAGCCTGTTCTGGTCTGTAGAGTTGTGTTTTCTTTTCTTCTTCTTCTTCTTCTTCTTCTTCTTCTTCTTCTTCTTCTTCCTCCTCCTCCTCCTCCTCCTCCT
>PVJS01023553.1:0-29495 GCA_004027185.1 Glis glis
CTAATATCTAGGATATACAAAGAACTTAAAAGACTTTACACTAAGAAAACAAACAACCCGATCAAGAAGTGGGCAACTGAAATGAATAGACACTTCACGAAAGAAGAGATACAAATGGCCAATAGGTACATGAAAAAATGTTCAATATCATTAGCAATCAGGGAGATGCAAATCAAAACTACTCTAAGATTTCATTTGATACTCCAGTTTGAGGCAGTTCCTGGGGCCAGGTCATGGGATACAATGGCAAATGCTTGGGGTCTTTGTTCTTCCATTCCTCCTGCCCTGGGAAGCTTCTGATAGGAGAGCCTGTACTATCACTTCCCAGAGCCCTCTGGGAGAAGCTCTCATAGGCATCAAGGCCTCTCCAGCACTGCCGCCCAGCTGGATAAGCAGTCCTGGCAGTCAGTCGGCATCTTACGGAGCCTCAGCCCCGCAGTCACATTTGACACAGTTGACTACTTCTTTGTCTTGGACGCTCTCTACCCCCTCAGCTTCGATGATGGAGCACTTCTCAGGCCACTCTGTCCAGACTCCTTTGCAGTGCCCCTCCAGCTCTTGGGTGTTAAGTGTTTCCTTAGAACCCGTCTCTCTCCAGCAGGTGATCTCACCAGGCCTGTTCCCCTGCTTCAGTCATTGCTTGCTCGTATGTGAGTCTCATGTTTATATCTCTGTCCCAGAGGTGACCCATAAGCCCTTGAGCTTGCAGCTGATCATTTTTTCTACCAGGCCTTCTCTTACCTTCTGTGGATCACTTGCCATCCTCCGGCCCTCTCTAGTCTACAGGCCTCTCCTTTGCAGCTGCTGCCGTTGCAATGGTATATTTGCTTGACTGACTAATGTCCATCTCTTCTACTACGGCGATGCTCTGTGAGGGCAGACATCAGTCTGTTTCGTTTACCACCTTGGCACTGGCAATAAAGATTTGTGGAGTGAATGGAGCCCCAGCCTGGCCCCAGCGCCTTGGGTGGATTGGGGGAGGTGGACTTCTGTTCCTTTTGATTCCTGTATGTGTGAGAGAGAAGAATGGGGCATGAAATTCTGTCATTCTGCCTGCTGCTTAATCAAAGAAGATTGTCAGAAGGAAGGACACTTGGAAAGGCAGCTCATGTTTCCTGGCTGCTTCTACTGTGTCAGGTTCTACCATACCCATGCCACATTTAATTCTCATAATAACCCTGAGAGGTGGTTATTCTTATTTTATAAACAAGGGGCTGTGGATCAGGGAAGTTAAGTGAAGCGTGGGAAGATCGTATGGCTGGTGAACAGACAGACTGAAATAAGCTCTGTCTCACCCATACGCCTTCTACTCTACCATAGGGATACCGGGCTTTTTCTTTTCTTCTTCTTTTTTTTTTTGGTGGTACTAGGGAATGAACCTCACCCATGCTAAGAGAAGCTCTCACTGAGCTACATCCCCAGCCCTTTTTATTTTATTTTGAGACAGGGTCTTGCTAAGTTACCCAGGCTGTCCTGGAATTTGCTGTCCTCTTCCCTCAGTCTGCAGAGTCGCTGGGATTATAGGTGTGCACCACCATGCCCAGCTGCTTTCTCCAATGTTTTATAGTTTTCAGTGTATTGATTTTTCACTTCCTTGGATAGATTTATTCCTAGGTATTTTATTTTTTTGTAGCTATTGTAAATGGGATTGTGTTCTTGATTTCTTTTTCAGCTAGTTTGCTATTGGTATATAGAAATGCATGCTGCTGATTTTTATGTGTTGATTGATGCACCTTTACTGAATCCACTTATTAGTTTTAACAGGTTGTTGTTGTTTTTGGCACAAGGGATTGAACCCAGGAGCATTATACCACTGAGCTACACCCCCAGGCCTATTTTATTTTTTATTTTGAAGTAGGGTCTCACTAAGTTGCTGAGGCTGGCCTTGAGCCAGCAGTCCTCCTGTCTCAGGCTCCCAAGTACTAGGATTACAGGCTTGCACCACACACCTGTCTCTTTTATTTATTTATTTATTGGTGGAATCTTAGGGTTTTCTCTATATAAGATCATGTCATCATGTCATCTGCAAACAAAGGCAGTTTAACTTCTTCTTTTCCAATTTGGATGTCCTCTATTTTTTTCTCTTTCCTAATATCTCAGGCTAGGACTTCTAATACTATGTTGAATAGAAGTGGTGAGAACAGTCATCCTTGTTTTGTTCCAAGTTTTAGAGGTAAAGCTTTCAACTTTTCCCCGTTCATTATAATGTTAGCCATGGGTTTGTCATATATGGCTTTTATTGTATTGAGGTATATTTCTTTATATCCAGTTTGTTGAGTTTTTTTCATGATTGGATGTTAAATTTTATCAAATGCTTTTTCTTTATCTAATGGAATGATCATATGGTTTTTGTCATTCATTCTGTTAATGTGATGTACCACATTTATTGATTTGTATGTGTTGAACCATCCTTGCAACACTAGGATAAAGCCCCTTAGATCATAGTGAATATTTTGGTTGTGCTGTTGGATTTGATCTGCTAACATTTTGTTGAGGGTTTTTTCATCTATATTCATTGGGGATATTGATGGGTAGCATTCTTTTTTGTTGTGTCCTTGCCTGATTTGAAATCAGGGTGATGCTGACTTTGTAGGATGAGTTTGGGAGAATTCTCTCCACTTCAGTTATTTGAATAGTTCGAGAATTGATATTAGTTCTTCTTTAAATGTTTGGTAGAATTCAGCTGTGCAACCATCAGGTCTTGGGCTTTTCTTCGATCTAAGACTTTTTATTACTGATCAGACTTTTATTACTGATCTTGTTACTCATTATTGACCTATTTGGGTTTTTTATTTCTTTATGATCGAATTTCAGTAGGTTGTATGTGTCTAGGAATTTGTCCATCTCCTCTAGGTTTTCAAATTTATTGACATAATCATTGTTCATAGTTGTCTCTAATGATCCTTTGTATAGCCATGGTATCAGTTGTACTGCTTCCCTTTTCATTGCTGATTTGAGTCTTTTTTTTTTCTTAATCTAGCTAAAGATTGATTTAGTTTACCTTTTTAAAAAACCAAATCTTCATTTAATCAATCTTTTGTATTGCTTCTTAGTCTCTATTTTGTATTGTTTCTTCTTTTTTTTTTTTTTGGCGGTCCTGGGGATTGAACCCAGGGGCATTCTACCTCCAAGCTACACCCCCAGCCCTATTTTTTATTCTTTATTTTGAAATAGGGTCTCACTAAGTTGCGGAGAGGGCCTCACTAAGTAGCTGAGGGCCTCACTAAGTAGCTGAGGCTGGCCGCGAACCCAGATCCTCCGGTCTCAGCCTCCCAAGTACTGGGATTACAAGCATGCGCCACCACGCCCAGCTTGTATTGTTTCTTTAATCACTATTTTATTTCTGCTCCAATCTCTGTTATTTAATTCCTCCTACTAATTTTTAATTAGGTTTGTTCTTGTTTTTATAGTTCCTTGAGGTGTAACAGTAAGTTGTTTGGGATTTTTCTATTTTTCTGTGGTAGGCATTTACTGTTAGAAACTTCCCTCTTAAAACTAATTAAATTTATCCCATAGGTTTTGGTATGTTGTGTTTCTATTTTGATTTTTCTCTAGAAAATTTTAAATTTTCTTTATCATTTCTTTATAGGCCCTTTAGTTGTTCAGGAGCACATGGATTAATTTCCATATATTTGTGAAGTTTCTGAGGCTCCCTGTGTTATTAATTTCTGGTTTTAGACTATTGTGGTCAGAATAGATACTTGAAATGAGTCAGTCTTCTTAAGTGTGTTAAGATTTGTTTTGTGGCCTAACATGATTTATCCTGGAGAATGTGTCATAAGCTGTTGAGAAGAATGTGTATTCTATAGCTGTTGGATGGAATGTTCTGTAAATGTCTGTTGGTTCCATTTGGTCTAGAGTGTGGTGTAAGTGCAGTGTTTCTTTGTTTTCTGTCTAGATGATCTGTCCATTGCAGAAGATGGGGTGAAGTCCTCTACTATTATTGTACAACAGTCCATCTCTCCCTTCAGAGATGGACTTTATATATAGTTGCTTTATATATTTGCTCGTATGTTGTGTACATTTTTTTTTTGTGGTACTGGGGGTTAAACCCAGGGGCATTCTACATCTAAGCTACATCCCCAGCCCTATTTTTAATTCTGTATTTTGAAACAGGGTCACACTAGGTGGGAGGGCCTCGCTAAGTAGCTGAGGCTGGCTGCGAACCTGCGATCCTCCTGTTTCAGCCTCCCAGGTACCGGGATTACAAGTGTGCACCACCACACCCGGCTGTGTACATATTTTCTAATTGTTATATTAACTCCGTCATTATATAATGTCCTTCTTTGTCTTTTTTATAGTTTTTGATATAAAGTCTATGTAAACTGATATAAATATAGCTATTCCCGCTCTCTTTTGGCTTCTGTTTGCATGGAGTCTTTTTCTGTACCTTCACTTTCAGTCTGTGTGTATCTTTGCAGGTGAAGTGAGTCTCTTTGGGGAAGCATATAGTTGAGTCTTGTTTTTAATCCATTCATCCACTCTATGTCAAAAATTAGAGAATTTAATCCATTTACATTCAAGATTATCAGAAAGTAAGGACTTACTCCTTCCATTTTGTTTGTTGTTTTCTAGATCTTTTGTTCCTTTCTTCCTCTCTTGTTTACCTTTGGTGGTTCTCTTTAGTGATAAGCTTTGATTTCTTTTTCTTTCTCGGGTGTGTATGTGTTGTATTTTTTTTTCTTTGTGGTTACTCTTGGGCTCAGGTACACAGTCTTTGTGTGTGTGTATGGGGGGGGTTACTGGATATTTAACTCAGGGGCTTTCTACCTCTGAGCTACACCAGCCCTGTTTTATTTTTTTATTTTGAAATAGGATCTTTCTAAATTGCTGAGCGTCTCACTAAGTTGCTGAGTGCTAAGGCTGGGCTTGAACCTATGATCCTCCTGTCTCAGCCTCCCAAGTACTGGGATTATAGGTGTGTGCCACCACACCTGGCTAGCAAACAGTTTTATAGCTATAAAGGCTTGTTTTACACTGATAACTTTGGCTGCATACAAATAGTCTTTTCCCCTTCTCCCAGAATTGATAATTTCTGAAGACTAAATTCTGAAGAATTTTTGTCTTAGCAGGTAGTTAGTGTGGCAAGGCTCAAGCTCTAAATGGTGTCCCTGTACCAGCAGGGGAGATATAACATACTGGTAGCTGAAATCAATCATTTCTCTTTCAGTTTTCAGTTGCTGCTTTTTTTTTTTTCTTCTCTGGGCCTCCAGCCAATGATTTGAACGTAATAACTATTTACGTATTTGGGAGGTTCGTCCTGTGTGTGGCTTGCTCCTTCAGGATTTCTCCACAGCTTTCTGACTGCTCTTCCAGGCCTGAACTCTGTCACTCTGACCCTTGTCTTTTAGGTGTTGGCTTGTACCCTCAGGCAAAAAGTTACAAATTTACAGATCTCACCAGGGGCAGTTCTTCTTTTTCAAAGGTACACTTTCTTTGAGTTTTAACCTACTTTTGGTTATTCTTTAATCGAATTGAAAGTCAATTCAGATTTCAGAAAGTCAAATTGTCCAAATTTTATAATTGTTATCTGTGGCGGATAATCTGTTATCTGTGGTATGACCAAGCTTCTCTGTCACTGTTAGAATTCAGATGCCACAGATACCTTTTTGGACTAACATTCAAACTCCTCCCTCGTCCCCAGTCTTGTGCTCAGCTATGCTATGCAGGAAATAGGGCTTTTCCTCAGGGACCCCATCGAGGAGCAGAGGGAGCATCAAGGGACTGTCAGCTCATGCTGCCATCAGAGTTCCATAGCTTGGGTGCCTTAAACAACAGAAACGTATTTCTCACTATCTGGAGGCTAGGTATCCCAGATCAAGGTGCCGGCAGGGCTGGTCTCTGGTGAGGGCTCTCCCCTTGGCTTGCAGAAAGCTGCCTTCTCACTGCATCCTGCGTGCCTTTCCTGTGTGTACACACGTTGGAGTGTCTCGTTCTCTTCTTAGAAGGACTCCAGTCCCGCTGGATCAGGGCCCCATCCATATGACCTCATTTAACTTAACTAGCTCCTTAATGGGCCTATCTCCAAATACAGTCACAATGGGGGTTAGGGCTTCAACATAGGAATTTGGGGGAATACAGTTCAGCCCCTAACAGAGTAATCTAGGCTCGGGATGATGTACGAGCAGGTAGGGATGGCAGGGCTGTGTTGCAGGAATGACATCAGGACACATTTAGTCAGTCCCATGCAAGTGTAGACCAAGTAGACTTTGTTATGGGCACAGTGTGGAGCTCTAGGGATTCAGTTGTGGATAAAACTAGTCTCGTCCTTGCCTTTATGGAGCTCTAAGGATATAAAAAAATAGAGACATTGCTGCGTGATGAAATTGGGGACATATGGGGTGCCCTGCGAGCATTGAGGAAAGGGGTCCCCAAATGAAGTTAGCAGGTCAGAGAAGGATTCCTTGGAAAAATGCCTTTCTAAATGGAAACCTAAATGGAAAGGATGAGTTAGGAGTCAGCTCTGGGAGGAAAGTGTTTCAGACCGGGCATAGGAAATGGCGCGCATGAGCGGCTCCAGGGTCAAGGAACACACTGGAAGAACAGAAAGTCACTAAGTAGAGTGGAGCTGGGGACCTGGGGAAATGGAGTGAGGGTAAGGCCAGAGAGGTAGCTTGGGGCCAGCTCACTTGTTGGATTATAACCGCCTATTCCTGAAGAGAGTGTTAGGTTGCGGGTTCGAGTGTTCGAAGTGAGAGACCAGTTCCACCAATCGATAATGCAAAAGCAAAGGAACTTTATTAGCTAGCTCGAGCTAGGGTCCAAGTCTCATCCAGCACAGTGGAGTATTGACCTGGGAACCCGAGCTCTAGATTACTTAGGATTTTATACATTTTGGTTACATATACAGTTGGCAACAGTTAGGGGTATTTGGAGTTCACTGATTGGCTCGTTACACCTGAGGAAGTTGGGGACTTTACACCATTGTTCTGATAGACCTCACCAAGCGGCAGTTTCCGTGAGAACATCTCTTGGAACTATTGGTTCAGGCCCCACTATTGTTCTGACAGGCCCCACCAAGCGATGGCTTCTGTGGGAACATCTCTGAGAAACAGAAACTTAGGCCTAGCCTAGTTCCTTCAGAAGCACAGCCTGTCGTGGCTGTTCGTCGGCCTCACAAGAGTAAACTCCGTTAACCAGACTCCTTCAACCAATGTCGTGGTGTCCTCTGCCTGGCAGGGTGGGCGTGTAGTAAATGTTTACAGGTGCCCTTTGCTCTGGCTTGAGGGTGAGGTGGAAAGGTTGGTGTGCGGGTGACCTCACCTCCTCCGTGTGGACCTGGGGGTTGCCGCCCCTCCCCGGCTGCTCCCTGGCCCTGCGCTTGGTGTCACGCTCTGCTGTTTGTTGTTGTCAGGCCTGGACAGTGAGTCCGCCTCCAGCAGCATCCGCTTCAGCAAGGCCTGCTTGAAGAACGTCTTCTCGGTCCTGCTTATCTTCATCTACCTGCTGCTCATGGCCGTGGCCGTCTTCCTGGTCTACCAGACCATCACGGACTTTCGCGAGAAGCTCAAGCACCCCGTTATGTCCGTGTCTTACAAGGAGGTGGATCGCTATGATGCTCCAGGTAGAGGCTGCCTGGGCCAGGGGCTAGCAGAGGAGTCCGGGTGCCATCAGGACCTGCAGTGTGTGCGGGAGAGGCCCTGGGCTGGGTGTGCTCTAGCAGCACTGGGTGGTCGAGAGAGCTTTGCAGAGAAGTGGGGCTGCAGCAGGGCTTTGATGAGTACTCAGTGGGCCTTGAGTTTCTGGGAGGAGGAGGAGCAGAAGCAGGGGGAGGAGGGGTGAAAGGAAGCGGAGGCTTCTCTGGAGAGGTGACCAGGCTGGCTGGAGCTGGTAGCTGGGGATGAGAAGTGGATTCAGGGTGGCAGTGGGGTGGGGAGAGTGGCAGAGGGAAGCGCAGCCATTCAGAGGACAGACGCCCTGCCTGAAGAGGGGCTCCGGGCCATGCTGTGTATGCCTTTCCTGCCCCGTTGGGGTGTCGGTCCCCAAGTGGGGAGTCATCTGCCATGTGTGGACTGTGCTCTAGGACTGGGGCTGGCACTGGGGCTCTGGAAGCCGTGGAGTGAATGGGGAGCCCGGAGCTCTGTGGGCCTCGGCCCTGACCACCTGCTGTGCTCCCAGGGGGGCAGAGCCAGAGTTGGGACCCCTGCGCTGGGGCCCCCTGCCAGCCCCAGTGCAGCCGGGCCTGCTGGTCAGGACCCCTCCGCCTGCTTTGCCGTCCTATGTTCCTCCCTCTTCTCCGTGTGCCCGCTTTGGTTTCTGTCTGTGGGTCTTGGTGCCTCTCATCTCGTGTCTCTGAACTCTGCCTGTCTGACACCATGCTGCTCTCAGCATTTCCACCCTCGAGTTTGGAACAGCTCCACCAGGAAAACCTCAGCCAGGTGCTTGGGCTGGGGCGGGGCGGGCTCTCTGTGTGCGACTTGCACACTTGGAGCTCCCAGTCAGAGCAGACATGAGTTCTGGGGAATCCCAAAGCCCCCAGTGGATCTGCAGGAGGTGACCAGCGTGGGGATGCAGAGCTAGGCTCAGCCAAGCAGGCTCCCTCTGCAGTGGGCGCCACAGGCTGGGCTCCAGGCTGGGCAGGAGTCTTGCTGCGGAGCGGCGTGCGCCCTCCACTGGAGTTGGGCTTTCTCAGGGCAGGTGTGCTCGCACACTATGACCCTTCTCTTCTCCCTTCTCAGCAGTCACTCAGGGAGTCTGGAACACGTTATTAGCAGGTGTGATCTGATTTAGGGGTGGTCAGGGGCTCGACTTCTGACCTTCACTTTTCCCTGTTTGTGTCCCCAGGCATCGCCCTGTATCCTGGTCAGGCCCAGCTGCTCAGCTGTAAGCACCATTACGAGGTCATTCCACCTCTGACGAACCCTGGCCAGCCTGGTGACATGAACTGCACCACGCAGAGGATTAACTACACGCACCCTTTCTCCAACCAGACCGTGGTAAGCCCCTCCCTGACGGTCTGCAGTGTGCTCTACTAGCTCCACACCTGAGAGCCCGTTTTCTTCTTCCCCTGCCTGTGGGCCCTGGATCCCTGGGCAGACAGGAGGCTGTGTCCAGGGGACACGTAGCCATGGCTGGCTCACCTGCATTCAGGGAGAACAGTGAGCCTGTGTCCGTCTCTGTCTGTATCTATAATAGAAACTCCTGGATCCCAGCTCTCTTCAATCTGTGAAATTGGTGAATGGCATGGCATAGCAGGCCCCTTCTGGGGACAGCCCTTCTCTTCTCCCCAGTGAGTAGTAGCTTACCAGGAGTCAGCTCCCTCAGTCCCAAATCTGTCTATGCCAGGTGTACTTCTTACAGTAGTTCAGAATTTAAATATTATAAAAACTCAGGAAATACGGCTATAAAAAGAGTTGTTTCCATGAAAATGAAGTTATCTGCAGTTACTGCTTTCAGCTTTGAGTGATGGTTGGTGTTTTTCCATCATCAATTCTTTGCAGCCTATAAGCTATGAACTAATAGAGGAGTTATCTCCTCCCTATCCATCAGCTCCTCAAACCCAAACCTGTGTGTAAAAATGGAGGAGGAGGCAGGCACAGTAGCATGTGCCTACCCACCCAGCGCTCTGGAGGCTGAGGCAGGAGGATCACTTGAGTTCAGGAGTTTGAGGACAGCCTGGGTAACATAATAAGACTGTCTCAAAAATCATAGGAGAGAGCCAGGCGTGGTGGCGCATGCCTGTAATCCCAGTACTTGGGAGGCTGAGACAGAAGGACTGCAGGTTCGCGGCCAGTCTCAGCAACTTAGGCCCTCTGCAATTTAGTGAGACCCTGTGTCAAAATAAAGAATTAAAATAGGGCTGGGGGTGTAGCTCGGAGGTAGAATGCCCCTGAGTTATCTAGTACCGCAAAAAAAAAAAAAAATAATAGGAGGAGAAATAGAATCAGAGCGCAAGAGGTCCCTTGTGGAAGGGGAGCTGGGAGGGCAGCAGCCAGCTCTGCAGCAGTGGGGAAGCTCTGAAGGGCAGGACCCAGGAGTCGCTGCCTTGGCGCCAGGTCAGCTCCTTGGTTAGACCTTACTGCGCCCCTCTGGGGGACTCCTATGTGCTCTGGCCTCGTCCCCTTGGAGGTCTACCCTGTCGTAATTCTCAGTGGACATTAGGAAATGTGCGCTCCCTGGGGTCTGCGCAGATTTTGCCACTCATCCTGGCTGGTGTCATTTGAGACTGGCTTTAGGGCTGAGATCGCAGACGTGGAGGTGGCTTGTCATTGCCCCTCCCTCCCCCGCTGCCTCTGCAGTGAGCTCTTTATAGAAACACGCAGACTTCTGGCTGTTTCTCTTGAGCCCAGGTGAACGTGACCCCCGTTGAGGGTCTCAGCTGGTCACATTTGGTAGGTCTTCAGATTCTCATTGATTTTCCTGGTCTGTCTGTCATGTTCTCAGTCTGATGGTAGTTAACATTTATCACCTGCTTTGCTCCGGCACAGTAAGGGTCACTGCTTTCCAGCCTGCGGGATCTGTATCTGTTTTCTTACCATTCACTGTTTCCCCAAAGGTTTAGCCGGTGCCTCGGTCTAACTAACAGATTGTGTCGGTCAGAGTGTAAGTTAAGCTTTGGTGTAAAAGTGAAGGCTGCAAATGCAGTGGCTGAGAGATGCTGCTTGTCTCTCTGGGAACGGTCCAGGCAGCAGGGCAGCACAGTGGGCGGTGCTGCCTCATGGGATTGTCTAACTATAGCTGCCTTGTCCCTGTGCTCCCTGGGTGTTGTCTTGGTCCACGTGGTCAGCGTATGGGCACATGCCCATTCCTGGCGGGAGCGGGTGAGAAGTGGGGCATGTGGTTCCTTAATGAAATGACACGGAACTGCATGAGTCACTCCCCTGCATGTTCCACTTCATCACGTGGTCACATCTGAGGCCAGAGTGGGGCTCCAGCGAGGTGGCTGTATTCTGCTGAGATCTCAGATTCCTTCCTTACTAAAGGAAGAAGTGGATAACAGAGACTGGGGACCGTTAGCCTTCTCTGCTGCACACTTAAAGGGACAGGCCATGGAAAGGATGAGAACAAATAGGTGGACAAAGACTTTCTTGGGAAAATGCGAGAGTAACCAGAAGAAGTGGGTGGCAATATCGTTATCAAAGTTGAGTTCCAGATGCCCAGGGTGAAAAGAGGGATGATTAGTGTTGATGAAAGGTTCAGTTCCACTATTACCCACTAAAATTTAAGTCATGAATCTTTATGTACAAAATGAAGGCCATTTATGTATTTTAAGTAAAACTGTTGGAAATAAAAAATACCATCATTTTAAAGTGTGATTTTAATGCCCGTCTCAGAAATGCACAGATCTTCAGTAGTTAGGATAACAATCAACTAGCACGTCTAGTGGACATTTGTGCATGTATACATGTGTGTATAAACCTTTGCACCTGGCAGTACACGCAGGCCTTTCAAAGACCTGTAGAGCACTTGTAAACGTTGATGTAAAGACATTTTTTCTCTAATTGGTCCATCAATTGAGTTTCATCACAAAGTCCTAATCGATTTTCTTTTTTTTTTTTTTTTTGCGGTACCGGGGATTGAACCCAGGGGCGTTCTACCTCCGCGCTACACCCCCGGCCCTATTTTTTATACTTTATTTTGAAACCGGGTCTCACGAAGTTGCGGAGGGTCTCACTAAGGAGAGAGAGAGAGAGAGAGAGAGAGAGAGAGAGAGAGAGAGAGCTGAGGCTGGCCGCGAACCCAGATCCTCCGGTCTCCACCTCCCAAAGTACTGGGATTCACAAGGTGCGCCACCACGCCCGGCCTCTAATAGATTTTCTTAATGGAATTGAACAAGGTAGTTTTAAAGTATATTTAGAAGAACACGTACAGAAATGATGCAGACAAGTGTGAGGGTGGGAGGAGCACCTCGGGGAGGCGCTGGCCAGGCAGGAATCCCTTTACAAAGCTACACACAGCACAGCAGGATGGCCTTTGCGCAGAGATAGAGAAGTGCATGTGTGGCTGTATTAGAGCTTACTTTGCTTAGCAAGCAACACTCAGACACCATAAAGAAAAAAAATATACAGATTTCACTGTATTAAATTGAAGCTTACATATAAAAATGACAGTAGAAGTCAAGTTAAAAGAAAAGTAACAGATAGGAAGAAAACATTTGCATATGCAACAGATGACAATGAACATCCTTGCTAAATAAGGATGAGCTTCCATAGCTTAGCAAACCAGCAAGAAAAGGGGACAGGGTGTGTGGCATTTGGCTTGGCTCCAGGCCCTGTGCAGAGAGCTCCCCAGGGCTGCGCGGGAGTCCGGCCTGCCTGGGCACGGGTGGGAGGCTGCTGGGTGAGGAGATAAGGGCTCTCTAGTCACTGTACCATTAGATCCAGCAGCCTGTGTGTTGCCCAAGCGAGGGTCAAAGGACTGAGATTCTGGCCTTGTCTCTCTGCAGAAATCCGCTCTGATTGTTCAGGGGCCCCGGGAAGTGAAGAAGCGGGAGCTGGTCTTCCTCCAGTTCCGCCTGAACAACAACAGCGAGGACTTCAGTGCCATCGACTACCTCCTCTTCTCTTCTTTCCAGGAGTTCCTGCAAAGGTGGCCTTTCAGAGTTCACAGGGGTCCCTCCCACATCTGCTTTTTATCTTATTCCAGCCTTGCACATCCCTCAGCTGGGGGTGCAGGGGTGAGGGCGGGGACAGGGCGGTGCTGCAAATGTCCACTGGTCCAGGAAAGGACCCCAATGAGCTCAGCCTGTTATTAAGCTCACTGCAAAGCCAAGCGAACCTAGTGTGGAGGCGTGTCCTCCCTCTCCCTGCACGGAGTGCTGGCTCTTAAGACATGGTTCAGTCTGGCTAATGCCTGGGGCTGCTGAGGAAGAGAGGGAGCTGCCTTTGATCTGGCAGTCCCCTTGACGGCAGGTTCCTGCCTGGTGCCTCCGTTTCCCCTGGATATACTTTAGAACTGTGTCTTGCCCTTTGTCAGGGCTCAGTGTGTTTGCCATAATATCTCTTGTATGAGGATATAAACCCCACCAACTGCTTTGGTCTTTTACCATCCTGTCTACTTCAGACACATTGCTTTGGGGATACTGTGGTGCCATTTCTGGGCCCCAAAGTGTTCATTACAATGGGAATATTTGGGGCATGTCTTTGGCAGGTCCTACTGAGTCCTGGAACTCCATTCACAGAAAGTAGGCAGGCAGCCAGGTGGCAGGGAGGCCACACCCTGACCAAACAGGAAGCTGTCCATGCCACCCCGCACACCACCGCTTGTCCTTCCCACCCTGGAGCTTGGAGCCTCTGCCTTAGCATCTTCTGCCCCTGGGGTTCCGTCTCCCTTCCCTGCTGAAAGCTGGCGTTGCCATCCTCCTGAAGGCTTTTCATCCTCCTTCCATGAAGGCCTCCTTCCATGAAGGCCTCCTTCCACGAGCCTTCTCACTGTATTGCAGTGTCTGCTTCTGTGTGCATTGATTCTGCTGCATCTGTACTGCCCTAGGCCAGATGTGGTGGGCGTCCCATCTGGCTGAGCCCCCCAAAATCCCCTTTTTCCTCCCTGGACCTTCCAGAGGGAGCTGAGAAGCCAGCGAGGGCTGCCTCAGGCTCTGCTGAACTGGAGTTCTCTGAGGAGCCGGAGCGGAGTGCCACCTTGTAGGAACTTCTGTAGATCTAAGCGCCCAGTGCTGTGGCAGGAACGCCCAGTGGGAGGGAGGACGAAGTCTCCCCTGGGGAGCTGCAGGGACCGAGCTCCCGCCTTGAGGCTGATGACAACTCCCCTTCCATTGGGAAGCTGAATGGAGAGAAAGCAGGGATGGGCCTTGCTTTTGCTGTTGACTGACAAATAGCCTGTTAAGGTTACCAAATTTTGGAAAGGAAGCAGGGAGTGGGATGCGTCTGTTGTGCCACCAAAGAAACCAGCTTGACGTGGGGGCTGGTGTTTGGTCCGGCCATGTTTGGCTGCTGCTGTTAGGCCTGGATTAATGTAGACCTTTCTTCTCTCTGTCCTCCAAGCCCAGACAGGGTGGGCTTCATGCAGGCCTGTGAGAGTGCCTATTCCAGCTGGAAGTTCTCTGGGGGCTTCCGCACCTGGGTCAAGATGTCACTGGTGGAGACCAAGGAGGAGGATGGGCGGGAAGCAGTGGAGTTCCGGCAAGAGGTAGGTGGCCCTGGGTTTGCCTGGTGCCGCTGGTGACTTTCCCGCGCTGGAGTCGGGGTGGAGAGAAGCTGTGCAGGAAAGAGTCCTTTGAGCAGGGTCTTAGGGGTGAGTAGACCTTCACCAAGAGGAGACGGGACCCTGTGCGGGCTTCACATGCCACACTAGGGGTCTTTGTGCTCTCCCCGGCGGTGGTGCATGGCTGGCCTGGCCTCCTTGGTGGCTCTGTATTCAGAGCAGTGATCACCGCATCCTACAGAAAGAAGGGTGACTTGCCCAGTTGGTTAGCACCCTGGTCCCAGCAGTGCTCAGAGGCTGGGGGCAGCAAAGCAAGTGATTATTCTAGAGAACAGAGACCAGACACAGTAATGTTTGATAGGTTATGTGCATGGTGATCCACTGGGACACAGGAGGAAAAGACTGGCTTTCTTTTTGTGTTTATATTTATCTCGTCCTTTTTAACATTTCTGTTGTTGAATGTTCTAAAATATATATATATATATATAACTAGCCAGGCATGGTGGCGCACACTTGTAATCCCAGTATTTGGGAGGCTGAGACAGGAGGATTGTTCACAGCCAGCCTCAGTAACTTAGTGAGGCCCTCCGCAACTTAGTGAGACCCTGTTTCCAAATAAAAAAATAGGGCTGGGAGTGTAGCTCAGAGGTAGAATGCCCCTGGGTTCCATCCGCAGTAACACACACACACACACACACCACACAGAACAATAATAATAGTGCATGTCCTATCATTTACAGAGTTATAAATTTAAGTATATTGAATGCATGCTCAGACATTTTTAATGAAAAGGAAGTCTGATTAAAAAGCTTTCAGCCCAGTGGCCTGGAGCCGGGAGTTCTACTGGGGGTCTCTTGCTGTAGTCCTGTGAGAACCGGGGGGGACTGTGGGAAAAGGCATGGAGGTGGGCGATGTGGGCTGCCTCCGTGGGACTGCTGGTCAGTCATGAGCAAAGGCAGTGCCCATCTCTGCTTCTGGGGCTTCCACCTAGGCAGTGGCCATCTGCCCTCCTCCCACATCCACACTAGAAGTGTAGGTGGCCAAGTGCAGTGCACACCTCTATAGTAGTTGATAACCAGATCTTACCATGCACACCTACAAAATACTTATAGGGAGTGCTTAGCTCTGTGGATCTGGGGGCTATAATATGTTTCTGTAGACTTGTAGGGTTGAAATACCCAACCTTTAAAATCAAGTATTTTGAAATTTGGGATTTTTTTTTTTGGCAGAACTGGGGATTGAACCCAGGGGCATTCTATCTTCAAGCTACACCCCCAGCCCTATTTTATTATTGTTATTGTTATTATTTTCATCATTATTATTATTTTACAGTACTGGGGATTGAATCTAGGGGCATTCTACCTCCGAGCTACACCCCCAGCCCTATTTTTTATTCTTTATTTTTGAAACAGGGTCTCACTAAGTTGTGGAGGGCCTCACTATGTAGCTGAGGCTGGCGGTGAACCTGCGATCCTCCTGTTTCAGCCTCCCAAGTACTGGGATTACAAACTTGTGCCACCATGCCCCCCCCCCGGCGAAATTTGGGATTTTTAATTGCTTTTAATTGTGATTCTTACATGGTAGTTTGAATGTGGTTTAAATGTGAGTATAGATCCCGGTGACATTTCTATGACAATTCAAAACACCTATTGTACCTCCCAGATCCTATCTGTTTCCACAAAGAACTGTGGAAACCACATTAAAGCCTTGACCCTTACCAATTTCGGTATCTTGTGTATATGAGGTTTCTGGCGCGCAAACGCTTGCACTCTCCCCCTCTCCCCCCTCCCTCCTCCTCTCTTTCTTTCTTTCCCTCTCCAAAAGATGGTGTGAGGAGAGCCAAGGTCTCAGATCCCACTCCTCCTGTCTCCTTTCCCAGGGCCCTGGCAAGGGAAGGCCCAGAATCGGTAACATTTGTCTTCTCTGTGTCTAGACCAGCGTGGTTAACTACATCGACCAGAGGCCAGCTGCTGAGAAGAGCGCTCAGTTGTTCTTTGTGGTCTTTGAATGGAAAGATCCTTTCATCCAGAAAGTCCAAGATGTGAGTATTATTTAAGACGAGAGAAAATCCCGTGTCCTGAAGCATTCCGGCTGTTCTTGCTGGCTGTCTACCTAGCTGTCCTCTTCTTTCAGAGCATGAGACAGCTTATAATTTATGACATGGATGCCCTTTGTGTTTAATGGATCTTGTCTTCATCACTAGACTCTTGTCCCTATAAAGGCAGGGGCTTTGTCATTTTGTTCACTGTCATCTGGTACCTAGCAGAGAGCTTAGCACAGAGGAGCAGCCTAGTAGTAATACTGACAAAGTTAAGTAGAAAGCATTGTTACTATATAGATATGTGTTAGAATTCACTCTTTTCTATTGGTTCTCTGTAGGATAGGTACTTACTATTTGTGCTAGGTCATCGATGTTAAATCCTCAGACTCATGATCATGGAAGGGTAGAAATAATCAGACAGCTTTACCAAAGGAACATTAATTGGCACAGCGTCGACTAGAGCCAGGCCCAAATCTAATCATCACAAAGTGTCCTGACATGATCATGGCTTAGGGGAAGAAATTTCATGGCTGAGACTCAGACACGTATACTTTGGCTCCAGCTAGGGATCCTGTGAGATGGATGTGCCCATTGTCACCGGCCACCACAGTTACGATTGTCAAGGCTTGGGCCAAAGGCACAGGCCAGAGGCACAGGCCAGAGGCTTTCTGAAAAGACTCTGGGTGGAAGGATACTAGCTTTTAGCTATATGTGTAAAATGTGTGCACTACATTTTTTTTTTTTGTGTGTGTGTGTGTAGGGATTGAACCCAGGGGCATTCTACCTCCAGGCTACACCACCAGCCCTATTTTATTTCTTATTTTGAAATGGTCTCATTAAGTTGCAGAGGGCCTCACTAAGTTGCTGAGGCTGGCCACGAACCCGTGATCCTCCTGTCTCAGCCTCCCACGTACTGGGATTACAAGTGTGCACCACCACGCCCGGCTTTTGCAACATTTTTTTAACCTACTGTGTTCAGTATGAGGTGCCTGTTACAGGCCAAGTAGAGCCCCTTACTCAAGGCATGCTTTTCTTAAGTTGTCACTAAGCTTCACAACACTCCTGAGCACTGGTGGTGCTAGAGCCGTTTTGCATATGGGAATACTGAGGCTTACACTCTCGGGTCACCCTGCTGAACTGGGCTCACAGGTGCTTTATTTTTACCATGCTTGGGAATTCAGGAATCCAATAGAAGACCTCTACCTTAGCATTTACATTTATGAGGGAGCTATTTATTGCTTAAAATGACTAACACCAGACAATAAGTAACTGTCGAGTTTATAGGATACATAGCTCTGCTGACATTCAGAGAGGGTTTGGTTTAGTGGTCAGAGAAGGCACTGAGATTTTGCAGGATTAGTAAATCTAGACAGGAGGAAAGCATCACAGGCAGAACATGAGCAGCAAAGAGCACTGGAGGTAGGAGTCCGTGAAGGAAGTTTGGGAGAAGATGTTTGAAACTGAGGTAACTATGAGATGGGAAGAAAACCAGAGGAACTAACCTTCTTATAGGTTGGGTATAATTTTAGGGAAATTTATCTCAAAGCAAAGTCACTTGTTGTTGGATTAGGGTTGTTCTTATAGGTTGGGTATAATTTTAGGGAAATTTATCTCAAAGCAAAGTCACTTGTTGTTGGATTAGGCTACAAAATAAAAAGCTCAGTACTGAATATCTTGTTTGTGCAAAGATTTTTGAAAAACAAATTTTTCTTTCAGAATCACTTTAAGGGGTTTGTTATTTTTCTCAGACTGAGCTGGGGACATTAAAGGTACAGTCTGAATGAAGTACAGAGTTTAGAACAGTTACGAAACACAGGTGTTTTGTCGCCGCAATAATTTGGGAGTGTTATTTGACAACACTAATGATTCAAGAATCAAGACTGAAACAAGCCAGTAACCCCATGTTTGTTTCTGTTTCACAGATAATCACTGCCAATCCATGGAATACAATTGCTCTTCTCTGTGGGGCCTTCTTGGCGTTATTTAAAGCAGCAGAGTTTGCAAAACTGAGTGTGAAATGGATGATCAAAATCAGGAAGCGATATCTTAAAAGAAGAGGTCAGACAACAAACCACATCAGCTGAAGAAGCCGCCTTGTGCTATTACAGCACTGCCACGTCAGCGGACGCCCTCATCACTTCCATGCTGATAGACAGCCACCAGCAATCCTGTGCTCACTTGAAGAAAGGGACCTTGCAGGGAGGAGCAGCCTGTCAAACTGGAACTTGTATCCTGGCCCAGAAAGAAGCTATTTCGAGCTTAATGGAAAAGATCCAGTGGATAACCTGAAAGTTGTTTAAGTATTTAAATTATCAATGACCATTTCATAGAGCTGTCCAGTGACTTCTGAATGGGTTTATGAAGATGTCTTTTTCCCGTCTGGTTCACTGTTTAGTTAAGCTCCAGTAGGATAATTAAGGCTCTGCTTTTTTACCTTGGGTTTTTCCTGGAGGGTCTGTTGTTGTTTTGTGTGTATGGGGGGTACTGGAGATGGAACCAGGGGTGCTTTACCACCATCCCCTTTTTATTTTTATTTTTTTATTTTGAGAGAGGGTCTTGCAAATTGCCCAGGCTGCCTGGAACTTGCAATTCTGCTCCTTGCATCTCCTGAGTAGCTGGGATTATAGGCATGTGTCACTGTGCCTGGCTGTTTGAGGTTTTTAAAGTGGATAGAAAAGAGAATGATTTTCTTTTACCCAAAATCCTGACTATCAAGATGTGTGGGTACGCTTTAGAACTTATGCACTCTGTACCCAAAGAAAGGCCAAAAATCCTGCGACTTGACATCATCTGCCATCCGTGTTATCCAGGCTCTCACAAGCTCTCCCTTGTTAAATATTAAACAAGACTTTAAAAGTTACTAGAAACTAGTAAATTTCTCATGGACTAACTAGCCACCGTGTTCTCTGGCTGGAATCTATGTTAATACAGGTCTGAGTTTAGTGATTAACACTCAGAAGCACTAGGACAGATGTACATAGTAGGGACCTACTCAGTGTGTTTTGATTTCATTAACAGGTAAATAAAAGTTGGGTTAATACAAAAGGAATGAGTGTGCCGGTATGAATATCTGCTAAATCAACAGGCACCAAATACCCTTTCATGCTGTGACCTCCAAAAACAAGGTAGTGTGAATCTGGACTCCCGACATGGATGGACCCGACTCCCGAGGTATGTCGTACCTGCTTCCAGGGAAGGTAAGTTGGGCATGGCGACTGATGGCAGGTAGCCAGGAAGAGGAATCTATGTAAGCTGGACACTGTGTCTAAAGCCACCCATCTGAGAAATGGGGTACTCTGTGACCCTCAAAGCTCTTGGCCTAGCCTTTGACAGAGTACCAATTAAAACCTAGGTATTTTTCATATCAACTGAGGATTATAAAAATTGTTTTCAGAGTTTTAAGTTATTTACATGCTCATTGCATCCAAAGAAAATGTGGTAGCATTTCTTGAATTCACAATCTGGCTTTAAATAATGCAAAGAGAACAACTCAAATGTCTGGTTTTGTAGTAGGATCATCTTCCTAACTGCTGTCTGTATCCGTCAGCAGTGGTGCTGGCCTGGGGTTAGTGTGGAGAGCCTAGAAGGGATGCCTTGTCAGGACAGCCATGACAAGGCGGCTGTGACACCTGTCCCTTGAGGATGTGGCAGCACATGAGCCAGTGTGCTGGAAGGGAGAGTTTCAGCAGAGGCGTGGCTTTCACAATGACCTAGGAGTCGAGCCCAGGGGCATTCTACCTCCGAGCTCCACCCCCAGCCCTATTTTTTATTCTTTTTTTTGAAACAGGGCCTCACTAAGTAGCTGAGGCTGGCCTCAAACCCAGATCCTCCTGTCTCCGCCTCCCAAGTACTGGTATTACAAGCATGTGCTACCACACCCGGCTTGTACTAGTTTTTAATTAATGTTAAATAAAGTACCAGTATTTGGGAGGCTGAGACAGGAGGATCGCAGGTCTATGGCCAGTCTCAGCAACTTAGTGAGGCCCTCTACAACTTAGACTCTTTAAAAGAAAAAAAGGGCTTGGGGTGTAGCTCAGAAGTAGAATGCCCCTGGGTTCAATCACACACACATGCACACAAAGGAAAAAAAAAGACATAAATATCAGTAGTTGACAATATGCTATATAGTAATGTCTGGCTTCTAATTGCCACAATCTCCTTGCCCTTCTGAAAGTGCTATTATTGCTGTGAATTATTAGATTTACCTTCCTGGGTATGTTTTAATTAGAACCAGCTTTAGAGTTAAATATGAAGGAAGACAGAGGACATCTTAGAATTTTATGAAAATATTCTGCAGAAGAGATAAATATGGTAAATGGCGGAAACACTAATCTGTGGCCCATAATCTTCCTATTTTTAACTAGAATATATCTCACAATTTGTCTTAATTTTCTGTAAATATGCTTATATATGTATGTTAAAGGGGAACATGCTTCTCCTGGATGCTTAGAGCCGAAAAAAGCAAAGATCACATAAGGCAAAATACAAACATAGACTTTATTAAATGCTGCTCAATCCTCCAATGAAGATCTTTCATTACAAAACAGTTTTCCACACAACTGCAAGTTAAGAGATTGGAATGGTACTCTGATAACAAAAGATGTGAGAAATACGTGACCAGGTAAAAACATAAAAGACCTCTACGTAGTCACCTCTTCCTGAACTCTAGAGGAAGCCTACTGCTTTCCCTTTAAATAAAGCCAGGCAGTGGCAAGGAGCAACTGCATTGCCACATTCCCTGGGTGGGAGGCCGGGAGGGCAGGTGGTGAGGGCTGGAAAGGCCCTGCCTCCAGCCTGGGGAGAGGAGGAATGAACGAGGGGAGAGGCAAGGCAGTGTTGACCCGAGCAGCCGCTAACCTTTGTTCGCACTCTGGGGTGTTGCAGTTTAAGGGGGATGTTCATGAGGAACAATCTTAAGAATTTTGGTTTACGTTCCCAGCTTTTAATTGTACTTTGTGCTTTAAAAGCCTGGAGATTGAAGGTTTTGCTCAAATTCCAGAGTATAGTAATATCTTTAACGAGCGGGCTTAGGGCAGGTAATCCCACCATCATGATTTTGGGGCAGACAAGGGAAGGGTAAGGACGACACCTTAGTTTTATTTCAGGAAGTTTTCTTTTTCCTAGGATGTAACTAAGGTCTGCAGCAATGTCAAAAGCACATTAAAAAAGGGAAAAATATACTGAGCGGACTACTTGATCTATGTGCAACACAATCAAAAAAGAATTCAAGTCATAATTCTTACCACTCCCAAAATTATCTCACTCTTATCACAGATGATAAAAATTCATTCATTTCTGTGAAACTTCAGAAGGGACACAATAAATCAATGATTAGACAAAGGTTACAATATACTGTGGCCATGATATAGCACAAGGCTATGTTTAGTCCATATATCTTTTCATTTACAGTTGCCAGAAAAAAAATTGGCCTTTTAATTATATTATACTGATGAGGTTTGCTTTGCAATTTTTACATATTTCAAAAAAGTGTACAAAACTGTGCCTACCCAGAGGTGGTAGGCTGTTTTTTATTCGGCACTTGTATTGCTGAGAATACTGTGCATGTTGTAAGCACTGTTCTGTTTTTCTAGAGCTTTCTTCAGCTTTAGCTCCTCTAATTTTTTCCATAATTCTTCACGTTCCAATTCCTTCTTTTTCTCTCTGTAGATAAATGAAAATTTTTATAATCAGAAATTATTTCAGAAGCTGAAGAAAGGTGCTGTTGGGCAGGCTACTGGAGAACACCCTATTTGCCCACATTTCACTTAAATCCCTCTACTAAAGTGCTGACGTCCAATTACCTATAGCATCTGATTTTCTTATCACTCTTCCTAATTGTAATTACTCAGTTTGTACATTTCTGTACCAAATGAAAATGCTGCTGGCGTTCCCTCTCTACACATTACCACTACACCTCAACACTGTGCTGTATTGTAGACAAAGTGCGCTTACATAAATTCTCTCACAATGGCGTCTTGTGGTCACCATAGGAGCCTGGACCACTGTGACAGAGAAAGACCAATGGTGCTGGTCACTAGGGCAATTTTTTTTTCTTTGTGGTGCTTGAGATTGAACCCCGGGGGCATTCTAACTCCAAGTTACACCCCCAGCCCTTTCTATTTTTTATTTTGAAACAGGATCTCACTAGGTTGCTGAGAGTCTCACTACTTGCTGAGGCTGTCCTCAAACCTGTGATCCTCCTGTTGCAGCCTCCCAACTGGGATTACAGGCGTGCACCACCACTCCTGGCTCTGCTTGGGCAATCTGAAGCTTTTTCTATCACACCTGCAGAACTCGTACCCTCCTGCCCAGTACCAGTTACATGTCAAATGAAAATCTCAAAAGAATCTCTCTAAAACAAAATCAAAGTCAAAATATTTCATATGTTGCTTAAGCCACTTAATTTCAATTATAAGGGAAACATTCTGAATAACTTGGACCAAACTATAAAACATGAATTTATAATTCTGTAGTTATATATAATTTAAAAGGACAAATCCTTTTATTAAAGGCTTTGCCATTTTATGCAGATAGTAAGAAATAATGATTAATCTTAGTCATGTGCAGTAATACATTTTTAAGTCCAGTTTCATATGATCCTAGTCATCTCTTCTTTCTTCACACTGCTTCTTAGGGCTCATGTACCTAACTTCTGTTCCTGCCTCAGCAGTTACTGATGGGCTAGCATGGCCCTGAAGAAGGGCTAGTTTCTCTCCTTGACAAAAGAAACCATGACTAAGAACTTGTAGTAAAACATAGATCAGCTTTTCTAAACAAACGATAATACACTTACTAGAAGTAAATGATAACTATTATCGTCAAATGATGGGTATACTCAGATACAGTGGTTACTGCCCATCTTCTTAAATTTTAAAAATCATTTCCTCATATGTTTATTTCAAAGATTATTTTGTAGTAATTTATGACATTCTCAAAAAGAGATAATCACTAAGCCATATTTCTAAAGGCTGATATGGACTATCATCTGTCCTCTAAAATACTGATACAAGGAACAACATATCACTAGTAGCCAAGCCAGAAGTGTATCATTATGTGAGTTCCCTCTCCCCAAAGGAGAACTACACTGACCTTACACCCCACTTCCCGATGACCTGCAGCATCAGAACTGTCAAAACTATTACTCAAGGGACAGGTGAGAAGTGACGCTCACTATGGAAGCCCATGTGGACAAAAGTGATTTCCATAAATATAAGAAACCAGATTGTATAAATTGGTATTCAAAATTAACCATAAATTGTATTTCACAATGCAGATGCTACCAGACTGATGAAATATTAGGCTCGGAATGAGATAAACGGAAGATTTATGATCCACATTAAAATCATAATCTACCCTTTAAGGGAAGTAAATTATGTAACAAATGTCACTGCTTTTCCTGCTTAACAAATTTATAAAAACACTGGAGGGCTGGTTCATCTGGAAATGACCCGTGTTCAAACTTTCAAATTATTATGCCTAATGTAATGTAACTGACTTCGTGGACCTAACTCAGAGAAGATAACCCTTCTGAACTGAATTACATTCAACTAACTTAAAATGTTAGATAATTTTACAATTCAAAACATTAAATACCTCTGTCTTTCAGCTTTGTAGGAGCTAGTAAGGTCATCAAAAAGCTTGCCATTCATTTCCATTAGGGTTTTGAGCACATTATATACCAGTGCTACAATGGTCCTGAAATGAAAACAAGCCAGTCCTGGGTTACTGACGCTAGCAGAGAGGAAATGTAACACTCTCGTTTCTAAGATGGCTGATTTGTTTCATTTTAGAGATGATAAAACTGAGGTTCAAGAAGCTGGTAATGTGTTCAATCACACAGCCAGTGATGGCTGAGATGGTCTTATTCCAAACTTTACATCCTTCCTATGTTACCATGCATAAAATCTAGCTAAAAATACTCTGGTTATCTTTATTTCTTCTCTAGGGTCTCATATCTGAAACCCTGAATAGCAACACTGAAAGAAGATGAAGTGGGCATGGTGGCACACACCTGTAATTCCAGTACTTGGGAGGCTGAGACAGAAGAATCACAGATTTGTGGTTAGCCTCAGCAACTTAGTGAGACCCTGATTCAAAATAAAAAATAAATTAGGGCTGGGGGTGTAGCTCAGAGGTAGAACGCCCCTGGGTTCAATCTCCAGTACCAAAAAACAAAGATGAAAAAGTTTCAACTACCATAACTCAAAAAAAGAAAAATAAAGGAGGATAAGGATATTACAGAAGTTACGATGTATGCATTATACATAACACTTCAGTTTCTCCTTGGGACAGAGGAGCAGATCAGCACAACTCCACATTACAAAGTAGTTTGTGCATCCTCCACAGATGTTGGATGTTTGGCTGGTTTCCTCAACAGGGTTTGACCACACACTGGAAGGTTACACCAAATGGTCCTACCTTCAAGGAGACTTGCAATTTTCAATGAATTTCAACACCATATACTAAAGGACATACACATACATTTATAATTTTATAAAGCTATATGTATATAAAATACAGAACAGAATAAAACTGTGATGTGACCTTTGGTTTAAGTTCCAAATCTACAGGTTTCATGTATGGACTAGAAAATAAAATGGCAAATGACATGAGTATGAAAGAAGGTAACACAAGAAAAACATCAACATAAAATTACTTACTGATTCCAGTGTTCTTTGGAAATTTTATACAAACTGGCAAACATAATTGGCAGAATTTTATCAATATTCTCCTCAATCAAACTAAGAATATATTCATTATTCCAGAAGTACAATGCTCTTTCTGCAACCTAAAAAAGACATTCAGAAATATCAAAACTCAAAAGGAAAGGAACCAGTAGTATAAAATATAAATGGCGTAATTGAAAACATCATACCTGAAAATGAGAACTGGAGACACACTTGGATATCTGCTTAAAAAGTGGCTCTTCAATTTTTTTGAACTGTGTTGGTTCAATGACATCTAAGATTTCTTCAATTTCTCCTAAAAACATCACCTAGGTTAAAAAAATTTTCTTTTAAAAAATATAATAGGATAAATTATATGATGTTAATATAGAAACCGTTATCAGGTTAATCTATAAATTATATGAGTCAAAAAGTTCTGGATGGCATATAGTTTACCGTAATGCAGAGCTGTTGTACCAAGTCTCCCTACATCTGCTCTGTAGCAGCAGCAGCGATACAGCCAACCCCAGAAGCACAGTTCATAGCCTGGGATTGAGAAGCTCTAATAAAATGCACGACTTTATTGAAGAGAACCCACCTCTTTCTGACTGCATGTTTTTGGCCAAAATTTCAGCAATCCTCTGATCACCTGCAAAAAAAAAAAAAAGGTTGAGAACGAATTAAACAATGAAGCTAGTAGGATATTTTCAATTGTTGTGATTATATCAATATTCATTCTGAAGTAAAATACTTAATGTCTAAGTGTACACCCACATTACCTGCCTAGCTTTGGATGCATCCAACAAATATTTACTGAGTGCCTACTATGTAACAGACAAACACTGTTCTACATGCTAAAAATGCAGATGAACAAGAGATGAGGCCTCAGATTTTCATGGAGCGTATATATATATATATATATTTTTTTTTTTTTGCAGTACTGGGGATTGAACCCAGAGGCATTCTATCTCTGAGCTCCACCCCAGCCCGATTTTTTTATTCTTTATTTTGAAGCAGGGTCTAAGTTATGGAGGGCCTCCCAAGTTGCTGTAGCTGGCCACGAACCTGCGATCCTCCTGTCTCAGCCTCCCAAGTACTGGGATTACAAGCATGTGCCACCACACCCGGCTAGGTTTTTAAAATTCTAGGAAGTATATAAATATGTACTTAGACAAATAAGTATGATTCCAGTATTCCTTGCCAACATTATTCATCAAATTCTTTTTATCCTACTGAATTAGCTCCGAAACAGTATTCTTCCCAATTTTAATTTGAATGAGGGTTTCTCAATACTGGACCAGACCAATAAACTCTTACCTAACTTAAGAGACTGGCAAAGATCTATTTCTACAATTACCACCACACTTAGTTTTACAGCCTGTTTCTAAGAAACCATTATGTAAAATGATTGCTGATGATTTCTCTTGTTCTGGCTTAATTTTTATCAGAATGTGTAGTCAATCAGAAATATCAAGTAATAGTCTTGTTTTTATAGAACCCTCATGGCAGTTCTAGAGTGAATTATATTTAGCAATGTAATACTGTTCTGTTAGTATACTGTTGGATTTGGTTTAATAGAAATTCTTGGAACTATGTTCATTTAAATACACTGTCCCTTTCTTGTGTTTTATTTTTGTTACCTATATTGCGCTCTCCATGAAATAAATTGAGAAGTTCTCTTTTCTGTGTGTGCTTCATAATAGTTTAGATAACAGAAGTTAAGCTGTTCCCTAGATTTCTATCTAAAATTACCTCCTTCCTTCACCTCACCAGGTTATCATTATCTTACTGTATTTTATTAATAGTAAGTGGCACTTACTGCTATTAAAATTATTTTATTTAAGCTGGGTGTGGTGGCGCATGCCTATAATCCCAGTACTTAGGAGGCTGAGATAGGTTCGCAGGTTTGAGGCTAGCCTCAGCAATTTAGTGAGACCCTCAGCAATTTAGTGAGACCTAGTTTCAAAATAAAGGGCTGGGAGGCTGGGTGTGGTGGTGCACGCTTGTAATTCCAGTACTTGAGAAGCTGAGACAGAAGGATTGAGAATCACAGGTTCACGGCCAGCCTCAGCTACTTAGTGAGGCCCTCCGCAACTTAGTGAGACTCTGTTATAAATAAAGAATAAAAAATAGGGCCAAGGGTGTAGCTCGGAGATAGAATGCCTCTGGGTCCAATCCCCAGTACTGCAAAAAAAAAAGAATATACGCTCCATGAAAATCCGAGGCCTCATCTCTTGTTCATCTGCATTCTTAGCATGTAGAACAGTGTTTGTCTGTTACATAGTAGGCATTCAGTAAATATTTGTTGGATGCATCCAAAGCTAAGCAGGTGATGTGGTTTATACACTTAGATATTAAGTATTTTACTTCAGAATGAATACTGATATAATCACAACAATTGAAAATATCCTACTAGCTTGGAAATAGAATGCCCCTTGGGTTCAATCCCCAGTACTAGAAGAAAAAGAAAAAGAAATAGATATATGCCATAATTTTTTTTTAGTTCTTTAAGGCAGATTAAAAACAATATATTTGAAGTTAAAGAAGAAACTCCAAGTGGACAAAAATTTTCTTTGCAAAATGTTAAAGTAGGACACAGAAATATAAATGGCTAATATACATATAAAAAGATGTTCAATCCTTATAATAATAAAATAGCTAATTAAAACATTTCATTCCTTTTAGACTGAGAAGATTTTTTTGTGGTACTGGGGATTGAACCCAGGGGCATTCTACTTCTAAGCTACACCCTCAGTCCTATTTTTTATTCTTTATTTTGAAACAGGGTCTCACTAAATTGCAGAGGGCCTCACTAAGTAGCTGAGGCTGGCTGAACCTGGATCCTCTGGTCTCAGCCTTCCAAGTACTGGAATTACAAGCGCGCGCCACCACACCCGGCTTAGGAGAAAATTTTAAAACTTAACTATTTAGCACTGGCTGGCTAGGGTAAGAGAAAACTGGTACGTTTACATTCTGGGGTGGAACATCATGAATATTAATTGAAACCTTTTCTAGGAGGAGAGGTATTAGGGATTGAACCAGGGCATTCTACCTCCAAACTATACCCCCAGTCCTTTTTAGTTTTTATTTTGAAACAAGGTCTTGCTAAATTGCTGAGGCTGGCTTGAACCTGGGATCCTCCTCTCTCAGCCTCCTAAATCTGGGATTACAGGTATGCGCCACCTCGCCTGGCTGTTAACCTTTTTTGAATGCAACTTTTTTTTTAATATATTAAAATTTGCACATATTCAGACATTCTGAATCTGCAAATGGATTTTACGTGTGTGTGTGTGTGTGTGTGTGTGTGTGTGTGTGTGTGTGTGTTAGGATTAAACCCAGGGATATTCTGAGCTACACTCCCAGTCCTATTTTATTTTTATTGTGAAACAGGGTCTAAGTTGCTGAGGCTGGCCTCAACCCTGTGATCCTCCTGTCTCAGCCTCCCAAATATTGGGATTACAGGTATGAGCCACCACACCTGTCTCCTGGTTTATTTATTTTTGGTGGTAATGGGGATTGAGCCCAGAGGCATTCTACCTCCAAGCTACACCCTCAGTCCTTCTTGAAATTTTTGTTTTGAAACGGTCTCACTAGGTTGCTGTCTCGCTAAATTGCTGAGACTGGTCTTGAACCTGTGGTCCTCCTGTCTCCACCTCCCAAGTAATGAGATTACAAGTGTGAGCTACCACACCTGGCCTGATTTATCTTTAAAAATTGTTTTCAGCTGTTTCCAGAAAGCATGAATCTAAAAGTGAAAACCTCAAAAAATCTGGGAGTAGAAAAATATCTTTTGTTCTTTTATGTTCAAGTGGAAGGAAGAATATTTAATTATATAATTTTTCAAGCATACCTAGGGAGAGCCTAAGATGATTTATAATTTTTTTTTTTTTTTTTGCGGTACTGGGGATTGAACACAGGGGCATTCTACCTCCGTGCTACGCCCCCGGTCCTATTTTTTATACTTTATTTTGAGACCGGGTCTCACGAAGTTGTGGAGGGCCTCACTAAGTAGAGAGAGAGAGAGAGACAGAGAGAGAGAGAGAGAAAGACAGGGAGAGAGAGAGAGAGTCTACGCGCACGCGCGTGCGCGGGCTGAGGCTGGCCGCGAACCCGGATCCTCCGGTCTCCGCCTCCCAAAGTACTGGGATTACAAGCGTGCGCCACCACGCCCGGCTATAATTTTTTTAAATCTTGAAATTTTAATCCTAAAAACCTTTTGCTATTCTTTAAGAACTCTTAGCTTAAATATTTAATTTAAAATGCCTACAAAGCACTCTCAAATTACTTATTTCACCAAGGTTAAATTGTTTTCTGTTTTATAGTCTTCTTTTTCACCCTATCTCAGCTTTTTATGAATCTTCAGTTAATTTTCTTTTTTTTTGCGGTACCGGGGATTGAACGCAGGGGCGTTCTACCTCCGCGCTATGCCCCCGGCCCTATTTTTATACTTTATTTTGAAACCGGGTCTCACGAAGTTGCGGAGGGCCTCACTGAGAGAGAGAGAGAGACAGAGCGAGCGAGCTGAGGCTGGCCGCGAACCCTGATCCTCCGGTCTCCGCCTCCCAAAGTACTGGGATTACAAGCGTGCGCCACCACGCCCGGCTTTCTTCAGTTAATTTTCATGATAACTACCTTTTACCTCTCTCCTGAATTTTCATTTTATGGACAAATAATAAGCAATAAAGTTA
>PVJS01023554.1:0-29497 GCA_004027185.1 Glis glis
GAGAGAGAGAGAGAGAGAGAGAGAGAGAGAGTTGAGGCTGGCCACGAACCCGGATCCTCCGGTCTCCGCCTCCCAAAGTACTGGGATTACAAGCATGCGCCACCACGCCCGGCCCACACTGTTTTAGACAGGCACTTCATCCTCTAGCTTTTTGGTTTTCATTACTACCTCTTTTTTCCATTTATTAAAATGGGACTGCACAATTTCTCATGATTCTTTCAATCTTGGAATCAGAAAGGAACTGCTGTTCTTTAATATTTGCTGTTGCCTCATTGACGTCTCTGTGTGTGTGTGTGTGATGGGCACAGGCAGGGGCAGATGGCAGAAGAATGTGACGGGAGACAAGAAGACTTGTACTGAAATGCTTTTCATGTCCATGGCTACAGGGTCATGGAAGAATCTGTCTGACAGCCAGCCCTGTGCTACTAGGTTTGTACCAGTGATTTTCCCCCCAAACACTAATGTCTTCCTTGGGATTAAAGTTAAAATAAGAAGTGCCAATCAGATGGCAACCCCTTAACATCCTTTGGGCAAGTGTAAGCCTCAAATGTCCTTATAGCCCCTAAAGCCCAGAACGGTGTGTGGGCACGGTGAGGACACTAAGTATTCACTGGTGAATAATTAGCTTTAAGATAGTCAATATCCTTGCAGGAAGAATTAATTCTAACTACCAAAAGTTCCCTCCATTTTTCTGTTTGCTTAGGAACAAAGGCAGAAATATCCTCACAAAAATTTTATGATAGCTGGGCGTGGTGGTGCACGCTTGTAATCCCAGTACTTGGGAGGCTGAGACCGGAGGATCCGGGTTCACGGCCAGCCTCAACTACTTAGTGAGGCCCTCTGCAACTTCGTGAGACCCAGTTTCAAAATAAAGTATAAAAAAATAGGGCCGGGGGTGTAGCTCAGAGGTAGAATGCCCCTGGGTTCAATCCCTGATACCGCAAAAAAAAAAAAAAAAAAATTATGAGTTTTGGTAGCTTTGATTGTAAATGAGACTCCTTACAATTTGTACCTGTTTCCACAGACTCTAGAGGACCCTTGTCTCTGGAGTTTCTTTTGTGTCCTGATCCAGGACTCTCTGGCGGGGTCAGTGACAAAAGCTGAGTTCTGGGCCTCTTTCCCTTTACTGGTTGCTGAATTAAATTCCTTCCAGGGCCATGGCTCCCTTGCTTTTGTGACCATCCCAGGAATGAGGTCTGAGAGCCAGGCGGCATCGACTCCAGGCCCATGGTAAGAAAGGAAAGGGGCTAGCCGGGCGTGGTGGCGCATGCTTGTAATCCCAGTACTTTGGGAGGTGGAGACCGGAGGATCCGGGTTTGCGGCCAGCCTCAGCTCTCTCTCTCTCTCTCTCTACTTAGTGAGGCCCTCCGCAACTTCGTGAGACCCGGTTTCAAAAATAAAGCATAAAAAAATAGGGCCGGGGGTGTAGCGCGGAGGTAGAACGCCCCTGCGTTCAATCCCTGGTACCGCAAAAAAAAAAAAAAAAAAAAAAAAAGAAAGGAAAGGGGCTGTTCCGTGCCTGTGCATCGCATGACGTTGCCTTTGCTTATGACAAAGCCGCCTGGAGGCAGTGAGGAGTGGTCCCCAGAAATCTGTGGAAATAGCTTTTAGTCTTTGTAAATGCCACATGAAAGGGGTGGGGCTGCGCTGTCCCCACCTAAATTCTGGAATGATGTCTGAGGAACCCAGGCTGAACCTGTGTAGCAGTTTGACCAGAGCAAAGAGACAGCGGAGGAGCGAGCATGGGGAGGGCTGGTGGTGATGACAGCAGCAAGAATCACAAGGAAGCTCAAATTTTTGAGGCTGACATGCCCCGGGCTACGTTAACCATTTCCTAGGCATCATTCTATTTAGTCATCTTGGCAACACTAATATGACCCCATTTTACAGATGGCTTCACCAAGGTTACCCTACAAGGGATGTCATGGCTCCATACCTGACATCGGCCTTCTGTGATCCTCCCTGCATTTTCAACTCCACTCTGTCGCCCTCTCACTTTACAAAGACCTCCAGCTCCAGAGCATTTCCGCAAGTCACTGACTGGTGTCTGAATTTTACTTTCCAAGATTTTACTAACATAAAGAGGAGAGCTGCCATTCTTTGAACATCTTTTATGTGCCAAGTACTGTGCTAAGTATTGCAGGTCTTCTCTCCTTTAATCACTGCTTTATAAGGGAGGTATTATTATTATTATTATTATTATTTTATTATTATTATTATTGTCCCAATTCTAAAGCTCAGGAAACCGAGACTCAGGGGGCATTTATGTAATTTATTTAAAGTCACGCAGTTTGCAGGAGGGAAGGGCCAAGGCCAGCCTTGCTCACTGCATCATCTGTGAATGGCTTATCACCTTCTAACAGAGACAACTTGATGGTTACTAAAAGCATTTGCTCCTGGAACAAGCATGGACCAATGTGAGCCTTTATCAGCCACTTATTGCTTCCTGTGATGAAGGTTTGGAGATCATGTTTTGACAGAGAAGTCTGAGGGCATCAAACCTGTGAATACCAAGGAGGGGACCAAGTAATGGAAGGGAGCCCAGTGACAAGCTGGTAGAGAGTTTTTGTGAATGAAAAGTTAGAGTGGAGCATCAGCAGCTCTGGGGAAGCAGGGATGGTCACCCAAGGAGTTTATAGCTCTGAGGCCGTGTAGCAGACACCCTCATTGCCCTCGCCCTACGAGGCACACAGTGCCCAGGCAGCTATGAGACCATGTCTGCGGGAAAGTCCATATTTCTATGGACTGAGTCAGGGCTAAATTAGACATAAGGGTAATCCAACACATCTGAATTTCATCACCATTATATCACTCTTTAGACCTTGTAAATTTTCACAATATTTTTGGTAGGTTGGAGTGAGTTGTCTCCATCTGAGGTGTGTTACTTTAAACTTACATTAGCAGACTAATAAAATGAGGTGTTGGCCAGCTAATCTCATGTAGTCATCTTCTAGAAGTATCCAGGCAGCAAAACGAACCAGTCATGAGTAGGTGTCCCGAGGTGGCCCCAAGGGCAAAGACCCTGACCATACCCGGTCCTTTGGAGATGATGGGAGGGCCACAGCCGTGTGCCTGAGGCCAGGTATCCCTCTCTTCTGGGAGACTCCATGATCTATATCACCTGGAATCTAGAACCTTGGCAATGTGGTTCTGATCCACCCTCCCTCCATTTTACCTCCCTCAAGAACTGGACATCAGTATCATTACTGTGAAATGCACAGGGGGCTGACCTGGATGGAGAGGGGAGAAACCCACTCATTACCTGGCAGGTACTAGCCATTGTCACAAGTAGCGTTATTGTAATGATTAGCTTTTACTGAAACACAGGACTAATGTGGAATGATGGGTTAGAGTATTTGGAATCAAGACTATCCCAGAAAACATTTTTCATATCATTATCTCATTGCTACCAACCCTATACAGGCCAGCGTGTCTGCACAGGACACAGTCTCTGTCTGGTGGCATGACAGGTTTGATTTTGTTCCTCATTCCCAGTACCCCATGTCCAACTCAGTCCCTTCACTCAGCTCCTGGCACACTGATGGCAGAGCAGCCCCTGTCCCCATCTGCCGCTCAGGATGAGCTGACCCAGAGGTCTTCCCCTGGAGACATCTGCTCTTCTCTCCGGGATCTCCATGCCCTCTCTCCTGGGCTCCGCTCCTGCCCTGAGCCACCCTGAGCTGAGACGGCTTCTTCCTGGTCCTGTTTTTCTCCCACCCACTCTCCTGACTCCTCTCTCCAATCGCATCTGGGACATCTGGGCCTCCAGCTTGGTTCTCCATCCTATTACTAGTTTAATTCCACAGCTGGCTGTAACTTACAAGAGGACTGCCCCAGGTCTACATATGCTTGAGAGAAAGCCAGTCCATTTTAGGGCCAGCTATCTGGAGGGCAGGAGACTGGAAACTCACACTGCAGTCCATGTCACGCCTCCTCCAGACACCGTCCCCAAAATGCTGAGTCCTGCCGATCCCTTCCTTCCCTACCCTCTGTAGTAAGACATGTCTGTGCCACACTTACCAACTATTTGTGGAATTACTCATCCTACAAATACTTTATGAACTCCTACTATGTGATGACATGCTAGAAGAATGCAACAAGGTTCCGGCCTTCTTTTTCACATTCTTGTGGAGAAGATGGTAAAACAAGAAAACAAGTCATAGAGTTGAGTACTATGAAGTAAATGAAGCGGGGTCAAGGAATGGAGTGGTGGGGTTTGGCGAGGGTGGGGACAGATATTTCAGAATAGGGAGATCAGGAGGGGACATCTGAGCAGACCTAAATGATGAGCAAAACTAACCACGTGCATGTCTGTGGATAAAAGTGTTCCAAATGGAGGAAATGATAAATGCAAAGGCCCTGTGATGGTCAGAAGGCAGTGTGTTGAAGGCATAGCAAGAAGGTTGCTGCATGACAGGCAAGGGGAGGGGTGATACAGGATGCTGGAGAGAGCCAGGGTCCAGATCCAGGTCCTCCCCTGAGCACTATTGACACTTAGAGCCAGATAATTTGTTCTTGTGGGGGACTGGCCTGTGCATTGTAAGATGTGTAGATGCATCCCTGGCCTCTATCTACAGGATGCCAGTAGCACCCTCTGACCTTGTGAAAACCAAAAATGTCTCCAGACATTGCTGAATGTCCCCTGGGAGAAAAATTACCCCTCAGTGAAGAACTCCTGAAATAAAGCCATAGCGAGAGCATGGATTTTACTCGATGTGCAATGGAGAGCCATCGGAGGCTATGAGTTGGGAAATACTATGACCTGATTTACCTCTTTTAAAGGACCCTGGATGTGTTGGGTTAAAGGCTGCAGGGGAACAAGAGTGGAAGCGGGTCAGTCCTGAAGGAGCCCCAGGTGAGAGGTGAGGGTGCTTGGACTAAAGGGGCAGTAGGAGATGGTGAGAAGCCACTGGATTCCAAATGTATCTCAAAGATGACACCAACAGGACTGGATGTAACAGGTGAGGAGGAAGGTAGAGACTGGAATATGAATGGTGAGGAGGAAGGTAGAAACAAGGATGATTTCTAGATTACTCTGTGGGAATAATTATCTAAAATGGGGAAGACTAAAGTAAGACTAGGAGAAGAGTAGTTTGGGGGTCCAAAGTTCTAAATATGAAAAGTCCATTAGGTATCCAGTGGACACGCCAGTAAAATATCACAGCCTGGGTCCCAGGGGAGAGTCCGGATTAGAAATAGACATCCAGAATCTTAGGTCATATGTTAAGCCTGGGAGGATGAGATCATCCAGGAAGAGAATGATCTAGAAAATAAAGAGGATCCTGAACCAAGATCCAGGGACTCTAAATATTTAGAGTTCAGGAGGAAACAAGATAGAGAAACCAGCAAAGGTGACAGAGAAGGAGGACCGGTGAAAGAGAAAGGACATTGGAGCCCTCTGTGTCCCTGAGGCATCCTGGCACTACAGACACATGTGCCTGAGATGTGCTCAGCCAGGGCACTGGGCAGGCAGGGAGCTCCTCCAACACTCATTTGTGTCTACTGTCAACCATGATACCATACTGCTATAAGGTACAATACCCATGTTTTGGACAAGCAAACAATTAAGCAGAGTCACCTCTTATAATCTCAACGCTAAGGAGTGTTATTGGTCCCATTTTACAGTCAAAGGCACTGACATTCAGAGAGCTGCAGCAACCTGTCTCCACCGCAGGCGCTGGAAGCCCTGCCTCTGGGACTAGAAGCCTGCAGAGTCTGAGCCCAACTCCTTTCTCTTCCCATGGTATCCTTGGCCTTGGCCTCACAGGGGCCTGCTCAGTGCTGGGTTCAGCTGACCACGGCAGGAATACTGGCTTCTTCCTGGCTTCTGTGAACACTTCTAGGTCTGCTCCTGCATTTGGGATAAGCAGCTACTCATCTAGGGCAAGTGACTGCCAAGGTCCCTCACCCAGCCGTGGGCAGAGCCAGCCCTAGCACCTGGAGTCTCCCACTCCTTGCCTTGTCTGCACATCTGGCCTCTTCGATTTACAACCCAGGTGTTTTCCCATCCATCGGCCACAGTCAGTGCTAGGCCCTATCAACTATGCAGGTAAATATTATTATTCTCACTCTACAGACTGAGAAACAGGCTCAGAGAGGTTCTGCGATTTTCCTAAGTCATAGGGTTAGTAATATCACAGTGAGTTATTCTGAATAAGTCTCTCGGCTCCTAAATCTAAGTGTTATTGAGCTGAAATAATCTACTAACAAAGTTAATAATAACACAGTGAGTTATTCTGAATAAACCCCTCATCTCCTAAATCTAAGTGTTACTGAATTGAAATAATCTACATCTGACTTAGCATTTTCCTTTCTTATATAACAACTTTCCCCATGTGTAAAAGAAATAGCTACAGACAGGTTTGTGGACTTTTTCCAAGCACCAGTGTTGCTGGTCAGAATTCTATAATAGGGCCATAATCATTAAAGACGTTGAAATGACTGGAAGGTAGATATTCTGTGGGCTGTGGTGATTTAAAAATACTTTTGTTCTTAATCATAAGGATGCCTTAAAAAGAACCTTCGAGACATATTTGTTGCTTTAATAAGCCCTCTGCTTTCTGACGTGTCTTGCTCTTTTTTGGAAAAATTCAAAAACAACGGCAGTGAAAAACCCCACCCCTAAAATATTTTCTTTCATTTCCAAGATCCAGAGATGCTGACACACGGGCATGAAATCTGGAGTCGGGCTTTGGTGTCTGACCTCTTCAAACAGGAAAATGAAAACATTGTGAAGCGTTCACACTTCCCCTGCAAAAGCACAGAAACCACACTCTTGCGCCCAGAAGAAAAGAAAGGTGCCTCGTCTCATGCATCAGAAACATTCTTGGTGGTGTGCCATTTCTGAGACAACTGGTTCCATTTGTCATTGCGAGTTGCAGAAAAGTCGGAAATACACTTTCCCTCCCCTTTTGGGCACAGAAAAAGTAAGTCAGCATTTGCTTTTTCCTAAAAAAAAAAAAAAAAAAAAAAACAGGTGCAGCAGCAACGAATTTCAGCATCTCTTTGCTGGCTGGCTTGTGGTCCACTCAAGTTCCTGGTGCTCGGCTCAGTATTATCCACCTGCTCGGGGGCGGGGCTGGGTTTGCCAGGACAAGTGTCTCTCCTCTGCTAAAAACGTTATTTACAATGTGCATGGCCTGGCCCATTAGCTTTGCAGTGAATAGTGGGTAGAGAGGAGAGGAGGATACTCTCTTAGGGAGATGAAAAGTCTCTCTAGAACCAGGTCCATTTTCTCTCTCTCCTCTGTCCCAACTGTCCTCCATCCTCAAACAGAGAAGTTGTAACTGCCTGGAAGGAACAGTCAATCTTCCGTCTGGACAGGAATTCAGCATTTGAGGAGTTGTCACAAATAATCCTCTTTGAGTCTTAGTGGTGAAAAGGGAGCCTGGAGGGAGGGCATTTTACTAGAGCAGAGCTGGAATGAGCCCCAGGGGAGGAAGGGGAGATCCTGAAGGAGGGGGCGAAGCTTCCTGTGAACAAAGAGCCAGGCAGGCTGTCACCACCCAGCGGACCTGAGGGCCACATTACCCAGGTTCCCCAGGAAACTGGGACATGCCACCTTTGTGGTCCTAACGTAGAATCTTGGTGTGGGTCACTCTTGCATGTGCCTTCTACTGGGAACGAACAGTCAAGATCAGTGACAGACTACCGGGTGGGCTAAGGGCTGGAGTTAGGTCTAGGGTTTGGTTCACTTGAAGGTGTCAGCTCCAGTGTCCCCATCAAGAGCCTCAAAGATGTTTACATTAAACCCTCCACTGGGATAGCAGGAGCCTTGCTCATGAGAAAATGTTAGGCTCTCTGCTCTGGGTGGGAACTTCTTTAGGATTTTTACAATACCAACTTTTTTTTCCTTTTTGTTACTGGGGGTTGGACCTACCTCTGAGCTACACCTCCAGCCCTTTTTATTTTTTACTTTGAAAGAGGGTTTTTCTAAGTTACCATGTGCTAGTTGGCCTCAAACCTGTGATCTTCTCAGCAATAATATCAACCTTTTAATGGTATCTTAGCTCCATTGTCCTTATAAAAATATACTGAGGGGGAGGATATGATTTTGTGGGAATAGAAGCTCCTTCCAAAGTCACTGAGCCCACACTAGGGTTGCATACCAAAGGGATATGGCCAAAGGATAAATACCAAAGCATTTATCCCAGTGACAAGGCCAGGAAAGGCCATGATATTCCTCCGACAGCTCCCAGTGACAGAAAGATGCCTGTGCCTCTTGGATAATCATTGTCATGGTATGTCTAGGGGAACAGAATTACAGAAAGATGGCTCTGAGAGCAGGGAGTGGGAGAAAGTGGGGCCAGAGACAAAATATGATTGTTGTTGCTTCTTTGCTGGGCTTGCCGGAGAAAAGCAATCCCTAGGGATAAAAACTTATTGAGCAGCAACATAGCTGTGATGAAGTTGAGTAGCCACAAAGAAAAAGGCAAAGAAGAGGAGGAGAGGGGGAGAAGGAAAAGAGGAAGAGGAGGAGGGATGGAAGAGGATGAGAAAAAGAGGGAGGAAGAGGAAAAAGAGGAGGAGGATGAAGGGGAAGGGGAAGGCAGAGGATTCAAGCAGCCCTCCCTTGCTTGGGCCTCCTTGGTGGCAGGCATATTACCACGCACCTCGTACATCTTTGTCACTTAACCTACGCGATGACCACAGTCCTATGAGGCAGTAATTAGTCGCACGTTACAGAGGGGGACACTGAGGCTTGGTGAGCTGAAACTGCTGCCTGATCTCTGGATGTCTTGCTTCTGAGGCACATTGATCATGGTACACCCTGGATCATCCTTCTGGGGAGGGGATATCATTAATAAAATATTTCAGAAATTACAAATATCTGACAAAGCTGTTTTCTTGGAAAAGAGTCAGTCCAGGAAACCATCCAGGGGACATAATCGCTGATCTCACGCACCGACTGGCAATATTTTAAGCAGTCGATGCATGCTTTCGCAAAAAGATCTATTTTCTTTGCTTTCATTCCCTACAGAATTCATCTGCCATGACGGGCAGTGTGCAGCCACCATCTAACAATAAATACTAAAGGAAAAGAAAAGTGTGAGGGGCCGTGGGGCTCTGTCAACCCACCACTGAGCGCGCAGGCATCTCTCCCAACTTTTGGTGAGTACAACCAGGAGCTGAAATTAGATTGCTTTTCAGGGGAGCATGTATGTCTCCAATCTGGTTTAGGATTTGAGGACGATTTTGTTTCGACAGCTAGGGGCAGTGGCGGGGTTGGCTGAATTGGATCTAAGTCATGGAAAGTGAGGTCCAGACCAGGAGGCTCAGCGCGAGTCAGCCCTGACAAGCTCGGACTCAGTGACTTCACTCCAAGCAATGCTCACGATAATTGAGAAAACATGTTCCTGTGATGTCCTCATGCAAAAATCCAGATTTACAATTTTTTTTAATTCCTAAGAATTCCTTGAATATTTGCCCTGCATGTCTATACAGCCTCCGGAGCACTTCTCCTTTTTACTGAGGGTTTTTTTTTTTTTTTTTTTTTTTTTTTTTTTTTTTTTTTTTTTTTTTTTTTTTTTTTTTTTTTTTTTTTTTTTTGCTATGGTCCTGGGGTTTTAAAGGGTGGGATTCTGATGGTGGGTAACCGGGCAAGTGGCCACAGGTCTTGGGGATAAGCAGGAAGAGAATAGGAGAGAAAATAACCTAAATAACCTACGTCTTCTATTCTTCTGTGTGTTTCCTGGGACAGAAAATGTAGACTAGGCCCAGGTCCTTGAAGAAAGGCTGTAGGCAAGGTTCAACGAGGAGCCCCTTTTATTCATGTCTTGAGCGGCAACCCCAACCCCCAGCCCACGCACTGGGCACAGGCTTCCCCAGCATTTGGCACATCCAGGCTGCAGGCATTTTTTCTTCTCACCTTCACACTTGTCCTCTGAAGTCAGCGTGATGATTCACTTTCACAGATGAAGAAACTGAGGCTTACTGGGATTAAGTAATGTGGTCATAGATCTAATAAAAGGTGGAACTTGGATCCCGAGCCAGTTCTGACCGATTTTGTGCCAGGACTTCTATAATAGCCTGCCTGCCTGCAGGACACCCTTTCCTCCCAGAAGCCTTCCAGGAGGGCACTTGGTCATTCAGAGCTTTCTCTTCTGGGAGCTCATGGAGTCACATAGCACTTCTTTGACTACTTCCTGTTTTGATATTGATGGCAATTGCTCCATGAGTGTTCATCAGATAAAAAGATAAAAAAGCCTGCACACAGGTTTTGTTTGATCCTTAGGGATGATTGGTAGGAATGAATTGAAAGTGAAGAAATTATGTATTTACACTCAAAATTTTGACTTATCTTGAACAGCTGTAAGAACTGGCCATACTGGGCCTATGAGACTCAAAGCAACAGGTGTCCTATCCCCTTTCAATGGGGCATATCACTTCCAGTTTTCCACAGTCCCATATCAACCTATGGCCTTATGTGTGTATATAATGGGGTGAGCCCCTGAAGCCAGTTTAGTTTTGGCTCTTGAACAAATTCCTTGGAAAAGAATTCCACGTTGGGATGAGGGCATATTAATATAAATGCTAATTGAGAGAGGGAAATTAACCTGGTAGCCTGCTATATGGTGGACCCACCTCCCCTGCAGGTTACAAGCAGTTCAGCAGCTACTGGTCACCCCCAGGCCTGGGTCTGGGAGTGCACATGCCCCACCACCACAGTGACTCACTTCTTCCCTCTTGCTGTTCTTGTGTGATAAGATACTTATAATCCTAAAGACACAGAGGGCATGTTACGGAGGGAAGAGAAACAAAACACTCTCAAAGCTGCCAGTAAAAATGGCCATTCTCAAGAAATGCCTTATTTAGAGAGCATTGCGTAATAGTTCTGACAGAAAAATCTGAGGAAAAGTTTGCCTCCAAAAGAAAATTATAGGCAAATACCCACAAGTCTCTTTTTGCCTGAATATTACCAGGCAGACATAATCCAGAAGATGAAATGTTTGGTTGAAATTCCATCAAAGTGAGAATGTTAATTACAGAAGATCAAAATAGAGGTGAGTAAATTCCTATAGAAGTCTTCACTGATACCAAAAAGATGTATTGTCTCAATGCAGCAAAGCTTTATATACACAGGGACATAAGAAATGTCAAGATGGTGTTGCCCACTTGAAGAGAAGCGACCATGAAGGAGGACTCCTCTTAGATCAGCCTACCATGGAAGAGCATGAGGGAAGGAAGCTCATGTTTGTTTGGTGCATGTTTTGTGCCAGGCCGCTGTGGTGTTTTACCTGTACCATCTACCTGTTGTGCACCACAGTCACTATTCTTGACTTTGTTGTACAGATGAGAGGCTGGGTCCAGCATCTACCCTTCTGGGTATCTGCTCTCCTGGGGGGGGGGGGTGCCATCTCTTTTCTCCATGTTTCTCTATCCTAGCATCTTTTTGGCTGTTAGATGCTAGTAGAACCTCTATTACTATTAGAAAAGAGAGCTCCTACTATTAGAAGCCAGTAGGACCTCTCTCTTTTTCAAAATTTACTTATTTTATATATTCATTTTTCAGTTGGCATATGACCTCAATCCCCAGGGAGCCCCCCGCTCTTGGCCTCTCCTACACACAGTGGGTGTTCAATGCACAGTTATTCACAATGACAAGGCAATTCCTTGGTCCACTGACCTCTGAGCCAAGTCTGCTCAGATCCAAAAATGGGATGTCACTTCACCAGACTGACAAGTAAGAAATGCAAGTCACTTTATGAGGAACCAGGATTGTAATCCATGGTGATGAGGGACCAAAGATAGGACACTTCCCACTTCCTCCAACCCAGACAAGGGCCCAGCTCTCAGGGCTTCTACCAGAAGAGACAGTCCTCCCTGGGATCACTTAGGAACAACATAACAGAAAGATGATAGAAACCACCAACCCTCACTCCTGAAGGAATAGCCAAAGGAAACAGGAAAGTCAGCCCGTCTGTACCAGATAGCAAATACCTTGTGGTTCCTGGGAAACTATTCCAGTAGTAGTGGATTGTAACTGCCCAGCATGGAACGGCTTCTGTGCAAAACCCGGGCTGTTTATTCCCATTGACCTTGTAGCCTGATTCCACCACTTGCAGGGCTCTCCACCTGCAGAAAACCACCACATGGGGTGCCAAAACCTCTCGGGCTACTTAGCCTGGAGATGAATTTCCAGAGAAGTCCTGGCTGTCTGGCTCTGACTAATCCCAGTAATAAAAAGACTTTCCACACGTGAACGAGGTTGGCTGAACTCTTGAGCAATTCAAAAAGCATTGTTGCTAGTCCTACTTTATAGATTTCATCATCAGACCAACCTCATTTGGGGATCTCCTTAAGTCTCCTTCTCCTCCATCATCATCATCATCATCATCATCATCATCATCATCATCATCAATCTCCTCCTTCTCCTCTTGTCTTTCTCTTTCTCTTCCTCCTTCCTTTTCCTTTTCCTCTTCCTCTTTCTTGATTTTTTTGTCTCACTCGGGACCAGCTCCAAAGTCTCACAGCCCTGATCTTGTATTAATTTCATTCCTAATGACTTGGGGGTGAGTAACAAGTGTGTGTTCCTACAATATCCTCCGTAGCTATTATTCGTCTTATTTCCTTACACTATAAATAAAAAAGCGATTCTATTTTTTTGTCCCCCAGTGAGACCTTGGGCAGAGGTGAGGATAACGTGAGCTGTTCTATTTGAGAATAAACCAGGGCCATGAGTGCCACTTGTCCAGTGCAGCGCTGCTAGCCTACTTTTCCCCATTAAATGTCACATTATTGATTCTCATTTATTCTCGCAGCTTGGGTACAGTTGTATTAAATTGATATAAAAATGTACTCATGTTGTATTAAGTGCCATCAGTGCTGGGGGTGGTGGTGGCGGGGTTCTGCTTCAGGGAAGGGACCTCCTGGTACCAGAAGATAATCCATTTAGCAAAGGAGAGAAGGGTTTCCTCTGGTGCTGGGAACTCCCTGGGCAGGCAGTCTGCCTGTGTTTTTAATAGCATATGGCAGAGAAGGAAGCTGCCATGCTCTAATACCCCAGTCCCTTCCCCTCACTCTTTCTGGTTTTCTTTTCCTGTGGGTCATCTCTAGCCAAATTCCACTCCCAGAAGGCAAAGGGTGAACCCAGCAGGATCCTGACTTCTGAAACCCCAATTCAATAACCACATCATAGATCTCCCAACAGAAGGGCCTGGAAGAAAGCCCCTTATTGATAATTTCCTAGGGAATTCTCAACAGAGAGCAGCATTACCCTTTAATACAAGCATTTAGCCTTGTATTGGGGCATATTTGTTTGCTACTATGACTTCTGACATTTAGTAGGTGAGGCTGGGATGCTAAAGTTCCTGCACTGTGCAGATCGGTCACATTTAATCAAGAATGGCCCAAAAATGGCAGTGGCCCCACTGAGAAGCAATATTAGTGCAATGCACAGGTCTCATAGATTTCCTGACAAGTTTAGTGACTTGCTCAAGGTCATGGAGCTACTTTCCCCTGCTTTCTCACAACCCAGGAGACCACCATAGGAAGGCTGCCGAAAACACAGGAGGAAAACGTCAAGAGATCATGCCAACTTTTTAATCTGATTTTACCATGGTATAGTCTAAGGCCAAGGGTTTACAGACACTCCTCAAAAGCATGTAGTGTGGCCCACAGAAGAGCAATGAAAACATCACAAACCACAAAAAATTCTTCTCTATGGTATGGTCTCATTTTTCTGGTCTTAGCTAAACTTTGTGGCCTTACGTCTATTCTCCTTGGCTCAAACAGGGACAATTCCATGCCTGGGCACACCCGACTTTCAGAAAGGCTAATGACCCTAAAACCTTAATTTCTCTATTTGTATATTGGCCTCAGGATCACCCTAGCCACACAGCTATTTGGAGTCAGGATCTTATGGGTCCTCACTGTCGGAAGTGAGGTTGCTTCGGGATGGGCTGCCCATGGGTCTTTCATCTCATTTATTTGCCCAGTACCACCATACAGTGTTCTGTGAAGCTCATTCCCCCCTGAGCTAATCTCGCGGGACTGGCTGAGCCTTACAGCTGACAGCCTGCAGGACCACAGGTGCCAGTCCAAGAAAAAGACACCTTCTGGGCACGGGGGTTGTTTGCTCACAGATATCCAGAGATTTGATGCAAACCCTCAGCAAACCTTCCACTGCCTTTTGAGAGTGGAGAGGTCCCCAAGGCCTGCTCTGGACCTTAAATCCCTGGGAGTTCTTACTGGGAGAAGGTAAATGGCCATGCCTCTGGTCCTCAGTCCAGCGTGGGATATGGGCCTCCGTCCTGCTGTGTCCCCGGCAGAGAAGATCAGTGGCCAATAGCTCTGTCTAGTTTCTCTGTGGCTCCCATGCTACACTCCAATAGTGCAGTCCACAGGTGAGCAGCAGTCCTGCTCAGCACTCATTTAAAAGTAAAGTTGTGGGGATTTTGCTCATCAGTTTAATCTCGAGATAATGAGAAATTTCCCTCAGGCTCCAGCCCTGCCCCACCATGCCCTACCCTCCTGGTTCATGTCCACAGCCGGGGCCCCTTCCAGATTTCTCCCTGAAACAGGATGGAGGTGTGGGCCTCATCCTTTACTCCCACTGGCTCTGGGGATGGGGTGGGCAATAGGGGAGGCTGAGAACCTCATTCCTTGCTGAAGGTTAAAAGCAGGGAAAGAGCCACCAGTACTGGAATGACTGAGCTGAGGGGGCCCAATTCTCCACCTCTCCTGGGCTAATTTAGGGTGAGAAGGTTGCCGGAATGCAGCAGCGAGTTATAAAATCCTCTATCAAATCATGTGTCCCATGCCCCAGGGACCTTGGTTTCCCACTTGTGGTGCCCCCTAACATTTTTCTCTTCCAGGTTCCCCCTTTTCACCTGCATGAAAATGTTGGGAAAGAGTGGGGGAAGGGTATAACAGAATGTGACACCAACCCCGCCCCCTCCGACTACACATCAAGAAAAATATTCATTTCTTCTTCACATCAATGCCAGCTGGACCAGTCTCAGCCCCAGACCACTCTCATCCCTCAGCTGCTAGTCCCCTCTAAGCCTCTGGGGATACTGCCTGTGGTGCATTGGCATGTAGGTGTCCCAGGTTGACACATGACTTATTCAATAGAAGAGACCCCTCAGGTCTAATGTAGCCTTTCTTTTGTGATTCTGCAAGGAGGGAAAGTTCCAGACATTCAGCAGGAAACTGTAAACACTAGGCAAAAAGGGGTGGCAGGGCCCCACTGCTGCTACCCTTCTGCCCTGCTTTGAGAGGGAGAAATAGTCCCTCCATGGACTTCACTGACAGTGTCAAGATTTGGAAGACTCTGGAGAGAAGTTTCTGGTGGGTTCTTCCCTGCTGGTTGCTGGACATGAGGACGGCTGGCCATGCATGTGGGGGAGGAGGGGCCTGGCACTGGCAATGGGTGCACCAAGAGGACAATTAATCAAGTGAGGTTTCTCCAGGCCCTCCACTGGCCTCGGATGACAGATGGGGCAGAGACACCCAGGAGAGCACTATTTTGGTTTCCAGCTGGGAACGTGCACTGAGTTTTCCTTAATACCCACAGCACCCAAAAGGCTTTGCTCTAATACACTTTAATGCATAAAACACCCATAAATTATCCGTCAAACTGTTACAACTTCCAGCCTGGAACAACTTGGAAAAACCAGCCCGGCAAGCAGGCTCTCTCTCTCTTTTTAATCTCTCAAGTCACAAGAGAAGAGAAAGTTCAAGCAGAAAACACCTTCTATAAGAATCTCAGAGATTTTTTTAAAGCGTTGTAATCAAACGGAGCTAAGCCGCATGTTTACTTTGGCTTGAAGTTGCATCTCCCGGACCCCTGACTCTTCTCTCTTCCTCCCCTACAGCCTCGCCGCCTAAACCCAGGGCGCTGCCCGCCCCAACCTCGGTGCCAGCCTCTCCCACACCTGGCAGCAGGAGCTGGAAGAAAAGCCGTGACTCAAGTAGCAGGACTGAGCCTTGGCCACTTCGACCTGCAGATAGATGTCCGGCAGACTCATGAAGGCCCCTCCGCATGCGGGACCCTGGCACTTGGCGGGCGGGCTTCCTGTGTCAGTCCGTGGCACCCCAATCCCGACTCCCAGTTCTCCTGCAACGTGTGGAGGAGTCCTGAGACCTTTGCTCCATTCCCGGCACGGCACCGAATCTAACGCACCCTACCCGGCTTGTCGCCTTGCCCAGGGGCAGAGGAGGACTTTGCGGACTCGGCACACGCCCCAGCAGGCGCACGCGTGCACTCGCCCTCCGTGGGTGCGGGCCACCACTCCGCCAGCCCCGGCGCGCCTGCAGCCCGCGCATCCCTCTCTCTGCGCGCGTTCGCTCTTTCTCACTTGCGCGTGGTCCCCTTCTAGCCCGCGGCGAGCTAGTCCTTCCCAGCACAGCGGTGCCGCTTCTGCAAGCGGACTTGTCTACGGGACTTCTGCCCATCCTGGGACCGGGAATTTCACCCTCAGAGTAAGCGGTGCTCCCTCCAACTTGCCTGCCCGCAGAGGGTCCCGCGCCCCCACACCCACTTCGGGACACTCCTCTCGGGGCTGTATCTCAGCCCGCGGGAGCCTCGGGGTGCCCGGAGCTCGCCAGACCAGGATCCACCCACACTCTCCCGGAGAGCCCAGCCGCCCCGGCCCGCTGGCTCCCTCGCTGCGCCCCTCTCGGGGCTCGGTTCGGGGCAGCCTGACTCACCGATGCGCTCCCCTCTGGCTCCCAGCGCTCTCTGCTGTGCTGGAGCGCGGAGCTGCTGAAACAGGCTTCTTGAATGTTTTTAGCCCCTCCTCCCGGACTCCTGAGTCACACCGCTCACAATCCTGCCCCCCACCCCACCCCAGCCCTCCCCTCCCCACCCCCACCACCAGCCCCGCACCTGCTGTGGCCGGGCGGAGATGCCTGGCCATAGGGGGTCCTGGGGACTAGAGATCTAGAGCTCCCGGGAGGGCTGACCCGACCTAGCCAGGGAAGGACTCAAACCTCCAGTGGTAGAAGGGAAATGCGTCGGGGTCGGAAGGGCAGCGCGCCCAAAGCCAGGACCGGGATTTTTGGGGACACCAGGCAGAGGTGCTGATTCCAGACGCTGCCGAGGGGCGGACAAGCTGGGGCTGGGCCGGACTTGCTCCTCCAAGCTCCCCTCACCTCCCTGCCCTGCCCCCTTGCCTCTCCTCCCGGGGTCTGCCCTGCACAGGGGGCTCTCAGTGCCCGGCGAGCCCACTGCTCCCCGCAAGTCTGAGAGAGCTAAAGAAGCGCCCAGGGGAGCTCGGTGAGAGCCAGGCGCCCAGGCTTCTCTGACACCAGGGAGGGCGCGGCCTCTGTGAGCCAGAATCAGCTAGAAGGCTTTCTGGTAGGGGCGAGTCCGCAGGGGGTCACTAGACAGAGGACCTGAGGCTTCAGGACACCCCGCACCCCTGCCCGCCAACATTAACTTAAAGCCCTGGATTCCAGGAGCTTCCTGGAGCCCCTGCTCCCTGTGATAGACACCAAGGTGTATTTGTGTGTGTATGTGGTACAGGCAGCTTTTCATTCGTTTTGCAAGGGGGTGTACCCCACCATTGAGTACACAGGGAGTCTTTGGCCCACCTCGGGACCTCCCAAATTCTCTTTGAGCCCCACCTTGAGTGAGGTGAGATCTTCCAGCTGACCTGTTGGCCCTCCAACATTTCTTGGGTTTAGGGGGCTTGCCTGACCCAGGCTTGCCCTTCTGCCAGGACTGTCCCCACCCCAGCCCCAAGCTACAAAGGCAGAAATACACCTAAAGTCAGATTTTCCACCAAATGTGCATCAGTAATTGTAAAAATGTCCTAGGTTCTTTGAAAATTCACACCCCCACTCCTTCCAGGGCTGAGCTTGTCAGATGTCACTTTTTGTTGACCCCAGACTCTGCATGAATAGGGGAGAATGATAGGAAAGATGAAGTACCAGGTCTCCCCATTGCTGCTGACACCAGGCCAGTGCGACTCAGCCAAAGGGTGCCCCATGATGCTGGGGTTCAGCGCTGTGCAGGATTCCCCTTAAGTGCCACGTGGTCCTTTACCCCCAGTGGTGGGCAGTGGAGCAAGACAAGGCCCCGCCCAGGTATTTCCAACTCCCTGGACACAGATTGGTCTTTCTCTTTCACCTCTGTCCCCATTCATCCCATTTATACCACCTCTGAGAAGGATGAAGTAGGGAAGAAAGCCCTGGAGTTGGACATCAGCTCTAGCCCTGGTAAATGCTCTTCTGGGCTGTTCCAATACAAGCTGGTGCTACTTTCTGCAAAAGTCACATCATAGTCTTGGTGGCCGATTAGGAACTTCATGATTGCCAATTAAACAAAGGAATTTCCAGACAATAGGACACATTTGTTCATCAGTCACATCATGTACAAATATGTTTCGAAAGCGCCAGGCTTTAGACTTACATAAGAGCTGCCTGAGAATTTAGAGATGAAATTAAGAATTTTAAAATAACAAAATTTCATTGTCGAACGCGGTGCTTTTGTGTGTGTCCCCGTGGCGTCACTCAGAAGGACAAAAGGATTTGAAGCACTTGTGGTTCTTTTTCATGTGGTATGTAAGAGGGAAATTTAAAAATGAAGTAAGCAAAATCTAAACCCAGATGCCCCACCCCCAAATTGTTGATCATATTCTTATGGCCCATGTTGGTTTAATAAAAGCTTCTTTCCATTCCTAACACAATCTCATTTTGTCTCTGAATTTGAAGGATCTTGAGTAAATAAAAATATGTAAGCAACAAACATACAAAAACTAAAGATGAGCTATCGAGAGCCTACTATGAAATGGGTACCGTGAGGTGGCTGTGGCACCTGCTGCCAGAGAGCCTGTGTCGCAGTAATGGCTTGCGTATCAGGCCCTGGCCACGTTTTGTCACAGCCTCCCCAGGCTCCTCCTAGGCCCTAGCATAGGACCTGGCACATAGTAGGTGTTCAGCAAATGCCTGTGGAATTCAACAATGGTCAGAGCCATGTTTGGCTGTCAGACAACCCGTCCACGCCAGATTGGTTTCCAACACATTCCAGAGCAGGCCGACTTTGGCTCAGAGACCGTATCCAGGTGCCTTTTCTTTTGCCTTTTCCACTTTCCATGAAGGACTTGAACAGAAATGTCCTTCTTCTGGGTCACTGAAAGAAGGACCTTAAGGCCTGGACCAGCTACATTTATAGGAATGAGAAACAGCTGAGAGGGCAGTGGCCAGAAAGAATGGCGCGGACGAGCAGAGGACAAGACTGTTTTCTGTGCTAGATTTTCTCGAAAGAGCTTTTCATCCAGGGTATCAAAATAACCAGCAGCTGATGCATTTGCTGACTTGGAGGACAGATTGTGGCGTGTACAGTAATTGTTGTTATTTCTGAGGATGCAGAAGCCTGTGGCCATTGAGCGCCTCATCAACAGTGACACTTGGCCTAGCAGGCACCTCCTGCCTCTCCCTCGCCTGATCCAGAGGCCAGGACACAGTGCACCTGCTGCTTTAAACAGCAGCCGGCTCAGCAGTGATCTACCAGCGATGATGGAGGATGGAATCACTAGATCTGCTTGTGAGACATGAGAAATACTGTCCCAGTCCCAGGAGGAAGTGATAACTTCAACTTAGATTTCCTTTTCCTTTTCCTTTGAAGCTATAAATCTCCCAAATCTGAGATACTATCTCTAGGGGGACACTGGACGGGTGCAGAGGGGCAGTAGTAGCCTCAGGTGCAGTAGGGGGTTACTGAATAAAAATAAGGGCGTGGTGGAAGTGCCTAGAGGGGCACTGAGTAATTTATTTTTTTCTGAAAAGAGGGTGGTAAGCTAGTACATTTGGGAATTGATGAGTGAAGAAAAAACTTCAGAAGGGGAACTACGTCACCATGTTTAGTAAGATGACATGGTGACAGCATCACACAGGGTCACTCCAGACACCTCATGTACAGATAAGGAAACGGGAGCTTAGACTGGACCAGGTTCAGCCAAGTACAAATGGTGTGTCGGCACCAGAACTTGGGCTTCTGGACTCCTGGGCAAGTCTTCTTTGGACAACACTCCCTGAAGGAAATTGTGAGAAAGACTTGCCCACTCCGTCCTGCTGGAGAAGGGGGTGAGGGAGCAGAGGCAGGCAGGGGCACCCTTGTCCTTGGGGAACCACCCCTGCCCACTCCCAGGACCTGCCCCTGGCTTTCCTCCTCCCTCCTGGATATCTTCATTTTCTCCATCTCTACTGTTCTCACTCTTTTGCCAACATTTCTCTCCTAAAGACACCGCTAGCCCACTCCACCACGGGATTCCTCAACTTCCTTTCCACTCTCAATTTCCTCGGCAAAGTGATCTACACCCATCATTTTCTTGGTTCCCCTTAACTTCCTGCAGTCTGGTTCCCATTTTCCTCCCCTCTCCTTCCCTTCCCATACTGAACTGATATTTTCTTCTTAAACATCACCAGTTGCAAAAATACTACCACCAACATAATCATCAGAGCATTTATTGGTTGCTTCCCTTAGTTCAGACATTGGGCAAGGCACTATTGGTAGTGCCTCACTATTGTGAACCCTATTGGTAGGTACTATCCATTTTTAGGTAAGAAAGCTAAAGTCCTAAGAGGAAGTCACAAATCTTATAGCTGGACAAATGCAGAGCAGAGATTTGAACTGAAATCTGAGAAGTTTGTGCTGTTGAACATCATGCCTCCTCCTCATTTCACCCAAGTCGGGCTGACTTTGCTGGTCCCCAGCCTCCTCTCTTGTTGACCTCCTGCAACACTTTCCTTCCAAGGCTACTGTGATTCTACTGTCCTGAGTTACTATCTACTTCTCTTATTTCTCCATCTGCCCTCAGAATGTCTGTGCCTCCTACAGCTCAATCCTGAGGCTTTCATTCTTCTCCACATTGGTTCTTCCAGCAGTTCTACTCTGATTTCATGATTCCAACCATAGCTTCAGCTCTGACCTCTCATGCACACTCCCTCAGTTACCAGCATTTTGAATGTCTGCCTGGGGTTTTGCTTTAGCCTACCTGCACAGACACCAGCAGGGGCTGTTTCCTTCTCACCTCCATCCAAAACCCATGCTCTTAACAAAACGGGGCAGATGTGAACAGGTCTCCTGTTGGAACAGGCCAGACAATGCTCTTGGGCTGAGGACCGGACAGCTCGGCTGTCTCCTGTGGGGGCACTGCAGCCCAAGAAAGCCACCAGCTTAGTTAGTCCACCTAGACCATCTGTCTGCTAAGGTAATATGACCTTGGGGGAAAGATCTGTCCTCTTTGAGCCATAATAATTATAATTACCTATAAATATATTAAATAAATAATCTGCTCCATGCCCATCCTAGGTGCTGGGGATTCACTGGACAAGCAGCATCTAGACACATGGAATTTAAATTCTAGTCACTTGCTTCACCTAGTTAATAAATGCACATTATTCAGTGTATATCATATGGCAGGCACATATAAAGACAATGGTGGTTTTCTGGACAGGAGCAGGGATGGCAGTGATGATACAGGCAACAGACTTGGCTTCTGAGGTGTGAGGAGAGTCAGGCGAGCCCACTGGGCATTGAACCTCATCTTTGCTCTCCTGATCCAAATAGCTGCAAGCCTCCACCTTCTTGGACTGGTGTGACTGTCCCCACACAAGGGCTCCTATGACCTTATGGCCATCACATGGACCACCCAGGCCAGGCACTGTCATTGAGCCTCTCCCACTGGGGCTGTTCCTCGGTGCCCCCTCATGAGCCCATGGCCAAGGCAAGTGCACCTCCCTCCAGGCCTCACTGTACCTCCATCACCAGCCCTGGAGACAGGACATTCCTGCGGGGCCACCCCAGAGGCGCCTCTGAAATAGGACCCCTAATGATCACATTCCACCCTGCAGAGCATCAGCTGCTCTCTGCCATGATGAGGCACTGTGGTAACAATTAAGGTTTCATGGTGCAGAGACAAGTAGGAGCCTCACACTTCCATTGATAATGCTTCTATGGAGGAATGTGTGATAGGTGGGCTCTGTGCATCCTAGGTTCTCCGAGCCGCTGCGTGAGAGGTCCAGCTTGTTGTGGTTAATAAACTCCTGTTCTGAGGCTGGATCTGTGTTAGGTCCAAGGAATAAAAGATCAAGAGGAATATATATCCATTCATATATATATCCATATAAGACCCTACTATCCAATGGGGAAATAGATATGTAAATGGATAAGAAGTCTGCAGGGGAAAATATGGAAGCTCAGGGGATGGAAAATTTGAGCAACCTGGAGCTCCAGCGACCCTTTATTGTTGTTCCAATTGCACTGAGTACAAGTTCCACATTCTTTAAAGTGACTTAAGAGGCCCTGTGTCACCTGGCACCACATGTCCCTATACTTTTCCTCCTTGCTGCTATTTCCTTTCCTTTGCTCTAGACCCAGTCTTGGGGAATTTGGCATGTTCACTGGGGGCCTTAAGTACTGTTTCCAGTGCCTCAAAAGCTATCAGGCCTCTCCCGCCTCCTTCTTCATCTGGCCCATTCCTCTTTTTAAAAATTACTAGTACATTATAATTGTAATAGTGAGATTCATAGCCATTCCTCTTCAGTTGAGATGCATCTTGCAGAATCTTTGACAATGCTGGTGGGATGTTTTCCCTGATCCCCCAAGTCCAGACCTGGTGCACTTTCTAGGTGCTTCTGTAGCACTCTGTATTCTCAGAGCACATGCTTAACAAATATTTTTTTTAATGAGGATTGTCTGCGCTAAGCTTTGAAGCATGAGTAAGAGCTGGGAGAAGAATGTTGGGAAGGGCAGCGTTTGAGACAGAGGGAACAGCCCGAACTGAGGTGTGCAAGTGCGAGACAGCGTGGTGCATGCAGGAAGCTGAGCCAGTCCCGAGCCAATGGGGCATGAAGTGGCAGGAGAAGAAGTTGGAGGCACCATGGGTGAGGTCAAGGAGGGCCTGGACAATTCTGGGAGACCACCTGGGGCCCAAACTCACAGTCCAGCTGAATGATGGTGGTGGCTGCCAGGGGCAGGAGCTATACACACAGTGACACACTCAAAGTAAACACCGGGGGTGCATTCATCAGGATGCGGGGATGGGGGTGGTGAGGAAAAGCGAGGGGTCTCCTGGATGTCCCCCAGATTCCCAATTTATCCGACCGGGTAAATGGTAATGCCAACTATGGAGATGGGGCATCCAAAGCCCACGTGGTAGACTGGGAAGCAGAGGTCTTCCTTTTGGGATTTTTTCGGGGCCTGTGGGATGTTGAAGGGCATATGTGCAACACATAAGTGGGGAGGTCAGGATGATGTCAAACATGGCAGTGTCTGTGCACTGCACACAGGCCGAAGGGGACCGGCGGCACCATCCGAATCTCTGCTGAGGACTTGCCTCCCGTCACAACCAAACTCCCATGGCTTCATCATGCTGGCACCAGTCTGACCGTGGGGCACTTCCCAGAGACATGAACCCAGGTGAATAGACTATCACTCCAGTGTTCTCTGGTTCTCTTCCTCCAGTTTATTTCTATAACAGTCCCAGCTGGGTGCTATAACGCATGCCTGTAGACCCAATACTTGGCAGACAGAAACAGAATCTCAGGTTCAAGGCCAGCCTTGGCAACTTAGTGAGACCCTCAGCAAATTTGCAAGACCCTGTTTCAAAATAAATAAATAAATAAATGAATAAATAAATAAATAAATAAATAAATGGCTGGGGGTGTAGCGTGGAAGTAGAATGTCTCTGGGTTCAATCCCCAGTGTCAGTAAACCCCCAAGCCCCCAAACAACACAACAAAAACAAAACAACACAACAACAACAAAAAATACCCAACAAAACTCAGACTCCACCTAAAGGTGCAGGCCAAAGAGAGAGGGAAAAACGAGGACCTTGGTAGATGGTCAACTTACCTTCCCAGCCTGCCCCTTCCATTCTCTGGGGCTGACAGGGAGTTTTTTCCTCCTCTTCTCAGTCAGAACCCCTCCTAAGTCACACCTTGAGATCTCTCTACCCCAGGCTTTTTGCAAGACTCTGTGATCAAGTCCTCCAAGCCTGGCTCTTGATGTTTTATGGGAGCTCAAGGAATTCAGACTTCCCCCTCCCCTTTGAGGATGCCTGGCTTTCAAAACCATTGTCTTGCTGTGGACTCAAAACTCCTATTCTTGATGTGGAAAGCTAAATATTGACTCCTTCTCTTTGCATTCCAGCTGCAGCGATCATAAATGCACCCTATGAAAACCACATGCCCCTGGCAGAATGGGGGGGCGATCTCACACTGGGAAAGGGAAAGAGAATATATATACACGCCTTCTTATTACGGCTGCACAGTAGGCAACAGTCTGCTCTCTCCAGTAAATTGCAAAATCCTTAGAAACTTTAACCTCCTAGGACCCATGATAACACCTGGAGCAGAATAGATTCTTAATAAATGCGTATTATATAAAAGAATAAAATGGGCTCTCACAGGTTTTGAATAACCAGGTTGAAAATCACTAATGACTAGCCTAGTCTGTTGGTCGACACAGCCCATGCCCTCAGCACTGTGCCTTACTGACGAATATCTGGGAAATTCTTAAAGAATCAGATGTCAGGTCTTCTGATCAGGCTTTGTCAATATGGCAGAAGCTAAAAAGACTCCATCTGGCTAATTCCACATGCCCGCTGCTGTGCTCCTTTCGTCCCACTCAGTCCAGGCTGTCTTCCTGTTCAAGAAGCAGCAGTCCACGACCAGTGGGGAGGCCCTGGGACCCCTTTCAGTTACTGGAGGTGTGCAGTCCCCTCAGTGTGGAATTGTAGTCTGCGCTGCTCCTAGCATCACCCCTGCTGATACTGCTTATTTGACAAGAGGCCTGGTTCAAATAGGACTTCACCTTCTGCCAAAAGCTGAGCCTGGCAAAACTGCCTCCCTGGGGAAGACCTCACTTCACCCCCCGGGTCTCAGTTCTGCTCTCAGGAAACAGCCTGTGCACCCGCTGGCCTTCGGATGCAGCTGACTGAAGTCTGTCGGTCTCCCAGGGTGTTGGCACTTCGGAGGGCGACAGAGCTGACTGCAGGGGTGGAAGAGCTAACTTGTCAATCAATAAAGGGGATATCTGGGGGAACATGGGGTCCAGAGGCAGGGAGCATCTTGTGTGGGTTTTAAGGTAAGCTTGAAGAAAAACTCTCTTGATCTCTGTGGATTATGCTCTCTTGACTCTGGGCCTTTGCACACGCTCCTCCCTCTTCTGGGCCTTTTGGTCTGTTCTATGTCCCCCTCACTAAGCTGACCCTCATCCCTGAGGCCTCCGTAAAGATGTGGCCTCCAAAGGCCACATCTGGTTAGGGCCCCTCCTCCTCTGTGGTCCCACCGCCCCTCTGAATGGGCCTCCATGACACTCCACAGTCCATTAAAAAGGTACAAAGGTCCATCTGCTTCTTGGTCCCCCTTCTCTCCCCCCAAACCCTGACAAGCTCCTCTGTGGGGTGGCAGGGGCCACGTCAGTGCCAGCACCTACCTCCATGCCTTTTCTTAACTGTTGCTTATCTGTATGGCTGCAGGCATACTCTTCCATTCTTTGTTTGTCTTTCTGCAGATGTCAGCAAAACATGCAGAGTCATGCTTTGTTCTTAGCATATACCTTTCTCCAAGAGAAAAGAAAAAGCCCACACGTCAGAACCAGGAATATTTGGGTCCTAATTCCAGCTCCTTTGCTTACTAAGCCCAAGACCTGCCTTTGAGGTGTACGACAGGACCTGTTTAGTGGGTACTCCATACAGACTTGGGTGCATGTCCCCCTCCCAGGCACATAGCCCCCCTGCATGCATCGCACCCCCCTTACACACCCCTGTGCCCTGTCATGGGCGGAGCCCAGTAGGACTGCAGCAGTCCTTGGACAGACTGAGAGAGGCTGGAGTGACCATTGCAAGGTTAAAGGAGGGCTGTGGATGCTTGGGAACAGAAGGCAAAGATTCAGCCCAGAGTTCCTCTTCTCCAGCGCCCTGCTCCTCTGGGCTGCAGGGTGTCCTCAGGCTGTCTGCTCTCCTTCATTCTACAAGCCTGAAGTGTTTTTTTCTTTCATGATGGAGACTCATTTATTGGCATTCTAATTTTAAAAGTTCCTCGTGTGCAGAGATGACTTTGATCTTCAGCGGGAGTTTATTTCTCCCCATTAGCATCACATTATACAATCTCTGACAGATTAATCACAGCTATTGTTGTACTGTTTATTCTACACACTGTATAATTTTACTTTCAAAATGTTATTTTAATTAAGAAGGAAGTGCATTAGGGGAAGGCATTTTCCTGACAGACAGGCTTCTCTGGCCCCACCGAGCAGGTGTATGCCCGTGCCGCCCATGATAGCAGCCTTTCCAGCAAGGAGCTCACATCCCAGAGCCAGGGGGATGTGAGTCCTGTGGTTTTATGATGCGATAGGAGGACTGTGGCTAACTTGGTTGAAACTGAATTATGTATTTTCCCAAGGATTTTTCTTGTCTCTAAAGTAAATAACATGTCTCTGTGCCACGTGGCATGAGGAATGTGGCTGGTGTCTGATAGAAGGCTGTACAGGGACACAATTTGGGCCGGTGGCCTGCTACTTCGTCCTAGGCTCAAGTGCAGTCTGCCTCAGCCACTTACTACCTTTGTGACCTTGGGTGAGTGACTTTAGTTCTCTGAGCATCATATTCCACAGAGGAGAAAGATCCCTACTCGGGGTGCATGCGGAAATGTTGGAAGGCGTAGCCAAGACCATGTAGGTAAGGTATTTGGGAATGTTTCTTGGCGCATAGTGAGTGCTCAGTAAAGGGATCATTATTTGATTCCACCTACTCATTTCCTTCCGCTCAGATCAAGCTGGGGTAACAAGAGAGAAGCCCCAAGAGGGGGTGAGGCCGACATCACCATCTTGACAGTTTCGCAGAGGGCCCACCCTGGTTTGGAAAGAGCAACCACTTAGAAACCACAGAATCCAGAAACACATTTGACTTCACCATTTACCCTCAAGTGCTGGACCCAGAGCCAGATACCAAGCGCTTAGAGCAACGAGTTCATTTTTTTTTTTTAAAAGAAAAACATTTTGTGGTGAGGGGGGAAAAAATGCTTGCACAAGAAGCCCGAGAAGAAAAGCTCCTATGTGTGATGGAGTTCTACTGGACAGAGATTAAATGAATTGCTACTTTGCTACCAAGGCCACAGATGGGGCACAGACTTGGCTAAAACTCTGCCTCTGATGTGCTTTGGTGCAGAGAAATCCCAATTCAGTTGTATGATGTCAATGCCAATGTCATGCTGTCAGACCTGATTGGCAGATGAAGGTGATGGGGAAGCCTCGTTAGTCCTCCTTGGAAATAAGTCTAAGTCATTGCAGGGGAACGGCTGGAGGCTAAAGGCTCCTACCCTGCTGCTAGAACCAAGAAGTCACAGGCCCCTGACAAAAAAGCTGAAGAAATGAAAGAAGGAAAAAAAAATAATAACCTAAAATTCCTATAAGACAAACCCCCCCCTCCACTTGGAATCCTATATTAGGTCCCATCTGAACAAAGTTCAAGGGATAACCACAGTTCTTTTGTTGTCGAAATTTTGTCATTTCAAATATCAAGCCCTCTGAGATTAGGTATTCTGTGTTTTTTTTTCTTCTCTGCAACAGCAGAAGTGAATACAGTACTTGGAAGAATTTGTCTTCAAAAATATTCATTAAATCGAATTGAATAAAATGAGTCTAAGAAAATGGGCCATTGCTTGGATCATTTGTTAATAGGGAAATTTTTGTTGTAATGGAACTTAAACTGTGTTCTTTAATAACAGCTGGAATCTGTTAGGGTTGAATAAAGGTATAAATGGGGGTAAAAACTGAAGACAGCACATATGGCATTGTCATTAATAAAATTTAGAATGCAGCAAATATATGAAACAGGCCATGTGTCCAGGAACAGCGTACAAAGTCACATTGTTCCAAGTGTGGCTTTAGCTGTCTTTCCACACTCCTCGCACGTGTGCAGGGAAAGACAAAATTGGTTTGCACTGGAAGAGAGGGAGGTTTACCTGGCACATCAAGTGCAGTATTTGCAGATCTCTCAACAGAGGAATGAAGCACAGGGCGTGCTTTTTTATGGGGACCTTTCTTTTCCAATGAAAGCAAATTCATTGGAAACACTCTGTCTTAGTTAACATTTTTACAGACTTTGATATGCTTTTTGGCACTTTTATATAATGCAGATATTAGCTGAAACTTCAGAGGGAAATGTTAACACAATTTCAGTTTATTCTACACATTTTTCAAATACTGGGGCCTGCTAAACAGTATGAGCTATCTCTCAGCTGCCAATGGCTCCAAGGGTTGCTATTTGGCCTCTGTTGCAGTATTTTCCTCTTTAAGTTATTCTTTGCTCCCTTCTTGGAAGAGGAGATTCGGGTTTAGATCTCCTCATTGTCTCTCAACACTCTGCCACCTCTGGGAAATTTCCAATCATCAACTACCTAAAAAGGTGGTTTGGCTTCCCTAGTCTCCAGAGCAGGTCTGCGACAAAAGTCACTAAAAATGGGCATTGCCCACGCTTTGCAAAACATCAGAGAAGAGTTCCAACGTTAACAGTTTCAAATCGCTGTTTTAAAAGGTACAACTAATAATAAAAAGGCAATAAAAATTATAGTCGGGCACTTTGTAAATTTAAAGTATGACATAGAAATGCATAACACAAACGCTTCTAGTTGGTGTGCTAGGATACAGTGTGCTAGGATACGAAGAGGCGGGTTGGCACTGTCTGTTTTTAGCTGTGCCCGACCTGTGGGGAGCATCTCAAAGAACACTTTGCAGGAAGTATGGCACAAAGCTGGCAGGGCAGGAAAATGCCAAACAGGGCAGAGGGAAGAAGGGAGTTGAGTGTGCCCATGCTTTGTAGATGTCAAACACACACACACACACACACACACACACACACACACACACACACACACAAAGCAGGGTGCTCTTTTTTTTTCCAGTTTCTTTTAATAATTTTTCCTCTCAAGCTTGGTCTTTGGATCAGAACCAGTGAAGTCAAGGTTAGTGTGATGGAAAGATTTGTGACCTTAAGGGAAGCTGCTCCCTGAAACCTACTCCTAAAGCCTGTAAAATAATAATGGGGGTAATGTGCCTTTTACATGTTCCTCTTCTCCCTGAAGCCCTACCAAGGCCCAGGCACTCTGATTTTCTACATGACCTTGGGCAAGATCATTTGCTTCTCTGGACCTCAGTTTCTCCAAATGAAGTCTCAGATTAGATGATTCTAAAAGTTCCTCTGAATCGCAAGTTGCTAAAATAAATTGATCCATGTTAAGGCAACCCCGCTCTACTGGGTCTTTGCATTTTGAAATAAGTAATCTGAAAAATTACCCAAGAGAAGTGACTTATCCAAGAGAAGTGACTCTTTAATGGTGAAATTTCAAGCATTTTGCCTGCCAAATGAAAAATAGAGATCTTTGTTGTAAAGTGTGTGTGTGTGTGTGTGTGTGTGTGTGTGTGCGCACGTGTGTGATGGAGGAGGTAGCTTGGAGGGTCGAGAGCTTTTCATCCTTCTTAGTGGCCCATAGGTAAAGCCAGCCGGAGGGTCATATTTGACTCGTTCTTCTTTTTTTTTTTTTTTTT
>PVJS01023555.1:0-29493 GCA_004027185.1 Glis glis
AAAAAAAAAAAAAAAAAAGGAGACAAATGAACTCCTTTTCAATGGATGTATTAGGGGAGAATAATATGAAGGCAGTCTTCAGGAAATCCCAGTGAACCTTGAACTTCATAGTAGAACCTAAAAACATGGGGTGCAGGGTATATGTCTTTCATTGCTACTGACTTAGCCATTTTGGTTGAAGGCACAGTGTAAATTACAGCCACTGTGCTGAATATATTCACCTGCACTCACCCGTGTAAGACTCCAAACTTTGGCAGTTCCTGGAACAATGCCTGACATGATGAATGTTTTGTTGAGTGAATACTGATGAATAGATATCTCAGTCTTACCTGGTGATCACTACAAAATTAAGAGAAACTGGAAGCAAGCAAACTTGTGTCAATGTATGCTACTAGCCTCTTTTTAAATATTTCAGGTACGTTCTAGTGATCACTCTGTCTGCCTTACTGGAATGTTCCTAGTTATTCTGTACATATCTCCATCAATCAGAACAGCAAAGCCTCTGTCTTTATTATGTGTGAATTTTACTGGTTGACTTTCCAATGAAGTTTCTATACTTCATGGTTGAACTTTTGTTACTATGAAAAGAAAATTTCAATACAGGCAAAGATGTACTTTTTCCCACTAATGGTAACAGGTTATACAGGTTATACACATTTCTGGTAGAGATTCGTGTGGGTAAGTCTGTATTTCTCCAAAATATCTAAAACAGAATGTAGAATGAGTGATAAATGACTTCACCATTTTTTATTCATATTTTACCAGTATTCATTTTCCCCCTCAGGATGGCTTTTATTCAGATTTCTGGGTACTTACAGAACCTTGCTTTCTGATGTTGCTGATGCATTCACCTAATCTTCTATTTCTTTCCCTCTCCCTTCCGTCCTCTGTAGATCTATCAGGTTCAAAAGGTAGGCTCTTGGTTCTTCGCTTCAACTTTGCATGCCCTGCGTTTTTGTTTCTGTTTTCCTTGCCAAGTGCCTGACACCTTCCAGAAATCACACTCACGCTGGAGTTGCACGGACGTCCTGCTCTCTGCTGCACTGCGTTGGGGTTGTCTGAGGTGCTTCAGTCCCCGGCCACCCACCGACAGCAACAGTCACGCTTCTCTGTGTCCGGCATGTTTCTCTCATTCCTGTTTCCTCAAGAAATTAGAAATTGTCTCTTTAAGAAAAACAAATGAATTCTAACTCACAATCCCATTTCAGAATTTGAGGAAACTTTTGGAATCATATGGATTATCTTTCCAGATAACTTTATTAGAAAACCTTAAAAATATCAATGCAAATTACAACACATTAAGAGATTATTAGCTGCCACTTTTAAAATTTGAGTAAAGGTATAATGAATACCTAGGTATGGTGAATTTTATTGTTAAAACCTCATGTTTTTTAAATTAATTAATTTATTATTTATATATTATTTGTGTGTGTGTGTGTGTGTGTATGTGTGGTACTGGGGATTGAACCCAGGGGCATTCTACCTCTGAGCTACATCCCAGCCCTATTTTTTATTCTTTATTTTGAAACAGGGTATCACTAAGTTGTGGAGGGCCTCACTAAGTAGCTGAGGCTGGCCACAATCCTGAGATCCTCCTATCTCAGCCTCCCACATACTGGGATTACAAGTGTGCGCCGCCATGCCCGGCTTTCACAGCAGTTCTAAGTCTCCTTCCTGTCCTGCCCCAGCCCTGCCTATCTACACTCCTGAAGAGGGCAGAGAACAGTTCTGTGGATACCAGATTCAGCTGGCACTCCGCTAGTTTTTCAAGGGTCCAACACTGAAATGGATATTGAAGCCAGAGTTTCAGTGATCCCTGGAGTCCTGGCCAGAAATTGACAGGTTCAAGGCCAGGCTGCGGAGCAGATGCTGCTGTCCCAGACCCCGGACAGATCTGCGTCCGGTCCTTTCCACTCACACCCACTCGTTCCTGCTCCCATCACTGGCAGCTTCTTCGCCAGCACACCTGGGATCCACGGTGAGGGCGCTGCCAGAAGGTGAATTTGGGCATTACACCAGCCCCGAGGAGCCCCCGAAGTCAGCAGAGGGGGAGCAGATGTAGTGTTTTAGATGAAGTGTGTCCAAGGGACGGGAAGCATTTTCTCCTCTCTCAGATTCCTGGAGAGGAACGGAGGTGCTGGGTGCTGGCTGCTGGGCCTGATGGTTTCTCTTGAATCAGAGCTGCTTCTGAAAGTCAGGCACTTTCCGCCGGGTCTGGCTCCTGCTTCCCTGTGCGTGACTCATGGCTCCTGTTTACATTCAGAACGTTCTGCCCTTTCTGGAGTGTGCTCCTCCCATCAGGACTGCCGCTCCTTTGCACTTGCTGTCTCCAAGGCCCCATGACTGACATGGAAGTGCCGCCGGCCACCCCAACTAGGTGAAGATTTTGAACACCAGTTCCCATTTACATCATTAAATGAGCAATATATAGTGTGTAGTATTTGATATAGGTATAGAGTCAGGCAAGAAGAAAAATACAAAAATAGAGCCAGGCATGGTGGCGCATGCTTGTAATCCCAGTACTTGGGAGGCTGAGACAGGAGGATTTCAGGTTCACGGCCAGCCTCAGCTACTTAGTGAGGCCCTCCACAACTTAGTGAGACCCTATTTCAAAATAAAGAAATAAAATAGGGCTGGGGGTGTAGCTCAGAGGTAGAATGCCCCTGGGTTCAATCCCCAGTACCACACACACACAAAAAGGAAAACTGGCAATATAGGCTTCTTTTGGTATTTAAATAACTTTATTGTGAATTTATATAGGTCTCCTTTTTTAAAAAAAAGAGTATTTTCCTCCTGTCTTTGGAAATAAAATAGAAAAGGAGATCAAGATATCAGAAGAGTGAAGGCATCACATTTAATATGTAAAGAATAAATAAATCTGGAAGCTGGCAGTAAGGGTGGGACTGACATTAATTGAATGCAAAATAGCTCTAAGCTGATGCATTCACTGAAACTGAAGTTAAAACATGACTTTGATAGGAGGCTGAGACAGGAGGATCGCAGGTTCAAGGACAGCCTCAGCAAGTAGTGAGACTCTCATCTACCTAGTGAGACCCTGTTTCAAAAATAAAAATAAAATAGGGCTGGGGGTGTAACTCGGTAGAATGCCCCTGAATTCAATCCCCAGTACCACAAACAAACAAACATGACTTTGAAAAGTGTTTGTTTTCATTTCCTTTCTGAATTTATTTTTTGAGGCCATAACTTGCAGAGAAAGATGCGGCGGCTCGTGTGACCTTTTGTATCATCAGAGTTTGGCATTGTTGCCTTGCTAAAAGCATTGTTAACTCTTCCCTCCTCGTTTCCCTTCTCCCAGTGTTCTGTTTATCACCATCTCTAAGGGACAGGAGTGAGCACGTCTGAGAGCTATGTCTTAAGACTGGCCTCTTCAAAATGAAACCCAGCCAAACCCAGCAGCAGCATGTTTTAGGAATTGCAAAAACATTTCAAAAGTGACCTTGTACTTCTAGCGTCCACTCTTTTCTTCTGGTTATAAGATGATAATGTAAGCCAGGCGTAGTGGCGCACGCTTGTAATCCCAGTACTTGGGAGGCTGAGACAGGAGGATCGCAGGTTCGTGGCCAGCCTCAGCTACTTAGTGAGGCCCTCTGCAAACTACTGAGACCCTGTTTCAAAATAAAGAATAAAAAAAAATAGGGCTGGGGGTGTAGCTCGGAGGTAGAATGCCCCTGGATTCAATCCCCAATTCCGCAAAAAAAAAAAAAAAAAAGATGATACTGTATACAAAGAAAAATCACACCTATGTTAGGTGATGTGGAGGTTTGGTTGGCTGTTTCTTGATTTTCTTATTTGAAATGGAGGGAAAATTAAAGAGAAGAGCAGAGCCCCATTATTTGAGACTATAGCCCAGATTCCCACCTGACTTCGGGGACACTGTCTTTAGACAGTAACGCCCCTCTGGACCTGCTTTTCTAAGTCTGACTTGGACCGCGGTGGTTTAGCCTGGCAAGGTCAAAGCATGGAGCTGTTCGCTACAGTAAACCCCAAACATGACTGGCAGATCTGCACACTTCCCTCCCCTGTGGGCACCAGGCCTGCATCTTTGCATCTGTAGCATGCAAAGGATGGGAAGTCTCATGGGCCTGCATTCAGCATAGATGTCAGCAGCTGGAACATGTGGACTAGAAATCCGGGGTCAGCACAGAGGTCTCCCCCCACAACACACACACACACACACACACACACACACACACACACACACACACACCATTTGCTCTGGGTTCCTCTTCCTGGCGCTGCCACACGCCATGGCTCCGGGCTCAGTGTCTGTCCTTCAGTGTCTGGTCTGAAGGCATGAGCAGCTTGGCGGGGGGGCTTGCGATGCTTCTGGGCGGGAGGTTGCTGCTTGGTTTCTGCGGAGGCCGCCCCTGCCCAGGCGGCTTTGTCCTGGGCTGCCTTGGCCTGCAGGGGCTGGGGAGGGGCGCGGGGCGGTGTCTTCCCGGGGCTCACGCTGCACAGCTGCTTGGGCAGCAGCTTCCTCCGCAGACCCAGTGTGCTGTGACCTTCTTGCCATGGCGTGTTAGCTTCAGGGTGTGGCTCTGGGGGCCGCTGGGAAATGCATGTCAGACCAGTTTCCTAAGCCGTTACCTGTTCACTTCCTGCCTAATTTTCTTTCCCTTCTTTCTATAGAAATATTATGGGCTGGATACAAAATGGGGTGACATCGAGCAGTGGATGGTAGGCCTCGAATACAATTTTAAGACTTAAATTGTTGATAATTTAATTCGTGTGCAGTTAATTATGTAGATAGATTCTTATTGCACCCTAATTTGATCCTGGGAGATTTTCTTCTGGGCATTCTGCATCCGGGCTGGGATTGTTTACAGCCCCTCGTGCAGCCTGCTTAGAAGCATCCTGGCCGGGCGTCTGTGCCCGCCTGCTGTGTAGCAGCTCACTGCTCACGTCTACGGGGGGCAGTTTGCTGGGTTCCACTGCCATAACCTCCCCAGGTTCCTGGGGCAGAGAACTCTCCACTAGGGACGCAGGCTGGGCATGTGTCCCTGGCACAACACCTTTCCAGAGAATTCCTGTTACCATCCATTCTCCCCAGGTTCTGCTTAGAACCCAAAGGGGCGCTGGGCTCCCTGATTGCAGCCAGCTGCCCCAGCACCCCCATGCCAGCCTTCATGCACTTTCCCTGGTGGGCCCTCTTTCTTGTCCAGCAAGCCCACTGGAACCATCACACCTTGTTGAGAAAGCTCCTTTCCCTTCTGGACCTAGAGCAGCCCTCTGTCCTCCCAGGTCAGCCGAAAGCCAGCTGGGAGGCTCTGGGAGGGACACATTCCATGCCCTCCACTGGTCCCCAGAGTGAGGCTGTGTCTTCTCATGAATACACCTGCCCCTTCCTGTCCCCACTGCTGGCCTCAGGGACTCTACCTGCTTCCAGTGTCAGAGAACCAGGCCAGGGCGGAAATGCTCAGTCCAGTGTTCATTATGTGTCATGCAATCCAAGAGAAATGGAAGATCGTCTCCTAACATCTCAGATATCTGTGACGATAGAAAAGAGAACAAAGAGCTCTTCACTGGCACTACAAACAGCACACACTTCCTCTACTGGAAAAAAGATGACGAAATTCAACCTGTGTCAACCATCATTTTAGTGTATTTCACACAGGTGGATGTATTTTGATCAAATGTTAAGATAGTCAAAAGATGTGTTACTGTTTTATATACTACAAAAGAAAGAAAAAATGCTAATTATAATTGTAATAATCAGCAACTCTGATTATTAGACATACTCAACTTCAGAGATGTCCAAGTGTGAAAAACCATGCGTACCTTAGAAACCACAAAACAGAGAAGGCGACTTCCTTATTGAGGTGTGCCTGTGCGTGCGTGCGTGTGTGTGTGTGTGTGTGTGTGTGTGTGTGTGTGTAAACGATTTATCTTCTGATTCCTGAAGGAGAGTCAGGTTCTAAGTGTCAGGGAAGAGTTAGGCTTATTTAAATGAACCAGATTACAGAGTTTGGAAGAAATTAAGACCTAGCCTCTGCCCCAAAGCGCACTGTTTTCAAAGTCACAATGAAATAATCCCATTGTCTGTGTGCTTAAGATACTTCCCTTAGAAGAAAGCATTTTCCCCAGTGGTTTAGTTGAAGCCGTTAAATGAAAGCAAACAAAATATTTATTTGACATTTAGATCAGAAAGGCTGTGTTATGTTGCAATGGGACTGTCTAGGCTGTTGAAACCCTTCTCCTGTGCTGTCTCTAACTTCCTGTGCTGTCTCCTCTGCTTCGGTAGGAAGACAGTGAGCGCTGCTATCGTAGATCCAGAAGAAACACATCGGTCAGTACTGAGTTTGTTCTTTACCTGGGCATTTTGATGGAAGTCTAATTTTTCCTTTTAGGGGCTGAAGTATATATATGATGCTTATGGAAGGAAATATACTAATACTGATATGATTACCTGAACAAAGACTGTGAACTCAGCCTTCAGTATTTTGACCTAAATTTGGTTGAGGAGAGCATATTTGGAAAGTCTTTGAGTATTAGTGTATTCATGACATTTTTAGTGCTTTGTTTTGCCATCAAATATTGATGAATAATTTTCATAGTAGTACACATTGAGGCATATTTACATCTTATCTATAAGTTACCTGTGATGTAAATAATGCCACTTTAACTGAGTTCATTTAAATCCATGTTATCCATAAATGGTCCTGGGCAAGCAGAGGTGCGCAAAGCCCACATCACTGAGGACCTGGCTCACGTCCCCCGGGCTCTTGGGCAGTGGCTGGCCACTCACTCCTTGGGTCGGACCGGCTGCGTCCCTGGGAGACTCGAGCATTGGTCGATGTGTGTCATGTTACCGCTTCTCGCTGATTCTCATCCTTTCTTTCACTAGGCCTCTGATGAAGATGAGCGCATGTCAGTGGGTAGTCGTGGCAGTCTGAGGGTCAGTACCCGGGATGACTGGTCTGCATGGCACCGTGTGTGGCCGACGTCCTTTGCTTCTCTGTCCCTGCATTCCATTCCTCGTCTGTCACCCCTGTGGGCCAATAGTCAATATCTAACTGACAGGATGCTTATTTAAATCTAATCGATGGGAGTGCTTCTGTGTTGTCGGGAGAGATTATGAATGTGCACAGGCACTTTGGTTGCTGTGTTTCTGTCAAGAGTGGAACTCATCATTACTTAACATTTTTACACATCACAAAACTACCAGCCTTGACTAACAATTGTCTCAGCGAGGTCGGTGCTACACAGGACACCATGAGGGTGCCTTCTGCCCTCCAGCAGGCCTGGGTGCCCACCCACACATGCTCCCCAATGAGACCGGAATCGTGGTCTCAGCAGCTGTAAGCTAAAGGAAGCATCCTCAGTGATGTTCCTTCGTAGCTGCTGGAGGCCGGCCGGTGAGAAGGGGCTAGACCCTGTCTGCCTCCAGGAGCCTGTCCTTTGATCAAAATTCTCCATCACTGACAACTCAGTGGTCAGTAAACACTAACGTGTATTTTTCCTTAAACATTCCGAAATCCTTCATTGTTATTCTTGGAAAAAAAAAAAAAAAACGTGCTCTGGGAAGCGAAGTAGAGAATGTGTGTTTTACCTCGTGTTTTAACTTAGTCAACTAATCTGAGCATGTCAGTTTGGTTTACTACAGGGTTGAAATTGCACGTCCCTGCTCATAGTAACTGGGTCCCCTGGCAGCCGCTCCATTTTCCGAAGGGCCTGCATGGAGCCAAAGCCTTGCTTTTCATCACTGTGACATTTAAGCCACAGTGTTACTGTATGCACTGTGTGTGTGTGTGACTTGGCTGTGTGCAGCACTCTGTCGAGGTGGCGTGTCATCCTCTTGCTGTTTAGCACTCCCCTGCCCCCTGTCCCTGTCCTCTAAGACACACTGAGGTTCTGTTGGACAGTCACAGGCCCCCTGTGAAGCCGTGAAGGTGCCACCTTGCTGTTTGGTACTTCCTCCTGAGGTGGCACAGCCTTTACAGTACAGCAGCAACTGCTTCACGGTCCCTCCGATGCACGCCGGGTGCCCCAGAGCTGTCTTCTGCCCGGTGGCCCTGGCAAAAGGAGCCACGTCTCCCGCTGTCACTATGTAGGGGCGACTTGTGCTGTCTCCCTGTTAATATTCCAAAACCTTTATTTTGTAAGGTTCTAATATAAGATCATATCTTTTCTTTCTCAACTTCTAAAACACAGGCCTTCTTCCTTCAGCCGGCAAGGATGATAACCCTAGCCACGGCTGGGGGAAATCTGTTTTCCTGCGGTGTGTGCGGCTGGTCCCCTCAGAAAACCTAGATTTTGAATATTATAAGCTTCTAACTTTCCTTCTTTAAAAGTTGACCATGATACATCTGTTAACCTTCCCTGGTTTAATCAGAATGTGTTATGTAAAGGAGGAATTACGTTTGTTCAAACTGCTCGTATTTCATGAATAAGAGAAACTATTGTCATAGAAGTCTTACTTAATATTTCTGGATTTTATGGTAGCTATCATTCTAATGTAATTCTTTTTATAAATGTGTGTAAGATCCTAGAAGTCATGAAAAAGGCGTTTATGCTAAGATTTAAAGATTGCCTGTTCTTTGTCATTATGGTTTACTCAGTTTTTTAACTTGTTTTGGGCTCTCTCCCTCCTGTTGTTTTCCTGTCATTCTTACTCTGACAGTCGCAGCCTGACTTGGAGTACGGGGGTCCCTACGCCTGGGTAAGCTGGTTAGACAAAATTTGCTGTGTGATTCTAACTGTGTGGCGTGACACATAACCTAGAATGTTTGAACTAATCTCCTGGGTGCTGCATCTGTGTCCATCTACCAACCTGGGGACTATGAGGGGAACAGGGCAGGTCACCCCCGGAGTATGCAGTTTACCTCCTGATCCTCGCGGATGGGCCCTGGAACCTGGAGGCGCGTGGATACGCTCTCCCCTGATGCACTCTCTGCTGTGCACTGCTAAGAGCTGTGTATACCAGGATGAAATGGGGAATCTCTAGCTGGCAAGAAACTCACATCATCAACAATCCCCAAAGCATTTAAATTTCCTTTAAAAGATTAAATGTAAAGCCATTTTACCTAATTTTTAAAAAACACATTATTTTCTAATCTGTACCCATTCAAACTAAATGTTCCATCTGGCTCTTCTGCTAGAAAATACTCTTTAAGAATAGACCCCAGCTCCAGTAACAAAAACAAAGGCTTTGATTTAAACTTGCAATTACTATTCTTGTGTCTGTCTGTGAGAGTTTCTGTGCCTTTTGCTTTCTGAAAACCTGTCAACTTTTACATTTAGAAGAAAAAAATCCATTCTCCCCAGAAAGCACAGCTCAGCATTAAGGTGATTTGGTACGAAGTTCACACATTCCACAGGAACTCACATGAAGGACTTTATCTCAAAGCATTTGGGGCCTCATTTATTACTACTTCATTTCAAAATTATGTGGCAAATTCATGTTTTAAAAATGTATTTTTGTGTGTAAGTGATAATTATCAAGTAGTGCCCTGCATCTGCCCTGCATGTTTGATCCTCCGAGCATCCTTGGGGGGCCGGGTGGAAGGAGTAGCTGAGCGTAGGACCTTCTCCTGCTGAGACGTGGCAGCCCACGGAACCTGGCAAGGGTTAGGCCAGCTACGAGGGAGCACAAGACAGGTAGTAAGATTCCAGAAGCACCCTTCCCAGATAACTCTGTGACTTATCTACAGAGCACTTCCACGTGTACTGGGAGATAAGAGCCTTTTTTTTTTTTTTTTAGCAATTCTCCTGCTCATTAAGGACTTACAGATATTGGTGTGCTGTTTCACCCCCCCCTTTTTTTTTGTGGTACTGGGGATTGAAGCCAGGGGCATTCTACCTCTGAGCTCCACCCCCAGCCCTATTTTTATCCTTTATTTAGAAACAGGGTCTCACGAAGTTGCGGAGGGCCTCACGAAGTAGCTGAGGCTGGCCGCGAACCCGGATCCTCCGGTCTCAGCCTCCCAAGTACTAGGATTACAAGCTGTGCACCACCACGCCCAGCTCCGGCCACCCTTTTTATTTTAAGTTTACAGTAGGTTTTATTTAGGGACCAGTCCTAATGATGGGGTGAATGTCTGTACTAGCAATGGTCAGGAACACGTCTGGATTTTGCTTTTCAGTGGCAGCCTTTTCTAAAATTAAATTGAACGTATCAAGGATTGCCCTCAAAAGTTTAGCTATGGCCTTTCTTCTTTTGCTCCCCGTCTGTAACGTTCTTCTGGTGTGCCCTATCTTAGGACTCATAAAAAAGGTAGGCACTGAGCATTGTCGATCAGAAAAGCTGACCCTTGGCTTTCCCGTGGCCACGTGGAAGGCCTCTCATTCTTTGTAGCAGCATGGACGTCCTCTGACTGACCACAGTCTACCAGTACAATAACTGGTTCTGATAGGCATTTACCTGTACCTTATTCTCTGCTGTTAGAAAATGCTGATTTATGAATGTCCTCTTTACGTTGCTCTTACAGCAGTGTTCCTCGGCGTTACTGTATGTAAGGTTCACCTGGAGCTTGTTAAAATGCCTATCCCTGGGCTCCACCTCCAGGTATTCCAATTTTCTAGGTCCAGGAAGCATGCCAGGTGACCATATGAGGTCATCTGCAGACTTCCCTCTTGTGGCACCTGATCAGCAAAGTGAACAAGTGTGTGTACTTTTAAAGCCACGCAGTACGGGGTATTGAGAAGAGAATTCTACAGAGCAGAACTAGTTGAGCTTCAGAGACTGACTTCGGATGAAGTTAATATGCTGTCTGTGGGCTTTTTATTCTGATGTTGTGACAGTTACTTGTCAACCCGCCTTCCCCTATCATGCCCCATGAAACAGTCCCACCCATTGAAAGGCACCCCATAAAGACAGGATCCAAGAGGACACAGCTGTTGGTGTTCTAGAAGAAGGTCAAAGTACTTTTCACTGTGGAGATGTCATCAACGAGAGCCTGTAGCTTTGGAAACATATTCTAGGAATATATTCCTTTTGACAGAATTCCATTTCAACAGACCAGGGATGTTCCACAAAGTCAGCAAAGTAAATTGTCCCTGCATTTTCATGGAAAACTCAAGGAGAAACTGAAAAATGAGAGCATGTATCTGCTCTCCCGACTTTCATCCACGCTCTGTCGCTGCAGGCTCAGGTAGACAATGGGAAGGACAAGGGAGAACTTCATTTTGAGCAGTCTGTATTTTGTAAACAGTAATGGAAAGATCAGAGGGTTTATGTGTGTGATAATTTTCTTCCTCGTTTATTGGTAAAGTCATCTAAAATTGATTGATGTTGACCTTCATTGTGGGGTCTTTTTCCAGAAACTAGTTTCTAAAAACATAGCAAGGAATAAGATTGTGGTTGAAAATATAGAAGTCCTTGACATGAGTTTCCGTATCATATAATCTGCTAAGTGAAGATTAAAGGAAATTGGGGAAAGTAACATCCCTGCCAGTCCCTGAAGGTTTCGCCTATTAAATTTATTTCAGAAATGTTTTAATGTTACTCACCGAGCTTCCAAATTTAATGCAGAAGGATGTCTGCATACTAGTTCATTTCATTTAGAAACTTCAAATTGATTAATATTTCGAGTTGGAGCAAAAGTAGATATATAGTTTTATAGTCAAGGTTCTGTGAATCTGGATTTATGATCTGGAAATTCACTTACTTATTCTATGTTACTGTCATGACTAAAATGTGTGCTCAACAGTCCCATTGCCACCTCAAATAAGAACCTGTGTCTAGTACGTCCTGCATGCGGGACACCCCCCACTGTCCTCCTGTGTGCCGGTGTCCATCCATCAGTCAGCACGCGCCTCACGGGGCCACTATTCTGGGCCCCCAGGATACTCGCTTTAATCTCACATAATCCTCTCTGCGGCAATGGAAAGCACACGTTCTTGGTGCATGTGTTTACAGCCGAGGAAGTAGAGGTGTGAGTAGATTAAATAACTTGCCTAAGGTCACATGATGGAGCTTCCGTTGGAAATCTGGGAGTTGTGCCCATGGCCTGATGGCATCTCCTGCCATCTTTATCAGATGTGTAGACTGCTCCTCCTTTTTCTGTGTCTGGAGCCGGTTTTGTCTCCGATGCTTGGCAGCTCTTATCTTAAATCAACAGAAGTTTCCTCCCAGAAGGATGAGGGTGTTTTTAGAGAGCCGAGCTTTGGCTTAGGGAACTTGGGCTGGGGTTACGAAGAAAAGGGAGACAGGCATACATTAAGCATATTCGTTCCCTCTCTCTCTCTCTCTTTTCTTGGTGGACAAATTAAGAAATTACTAAGTGTGTCCTCAGATTTTATCTTGAAAAATAAAGTAGGAAGACCAGTTGAGTGAAAAACTGATACTGTCAGATGCAGCGGTACATGCCTGTAATCCTAGTACTTGGGAGGCTGAGACAGGAGGATTACAGGTTTGAGGCCAATGTCAGCAACTTAGCTTGGAAGTATAATGCCCCTAAGTTCAACCCTCAGTACCACAAAAAGGGGGGGAGGAGAAGCCAGGCATGGTGGCACACACCTGTAATCCCAGTACTTGAGAAGCTAAGACAGAAGGATCACAGGTTCGAGGCTAGCCTCAGGAACTTTGCAAGGCCTTTAACAACTTAGCAAGACCCTGTTTCAACATAAAAAAATGGGACTGGGGTTGTAGCTCAGAGGTTGAATGCTCCTAGGTTCAATCCCTAGTACCCCCACCACCACATACACACATACATATATACAATAAACAAAAAGAAAAATTAATATAGAGGGTATACCCTACAATAAACATTTTTTTCTATCATGAATGTTTACACTCAATCATAAATGGGCCAGAAACTATTTCTGAATCTTAGGAATACGTCACACTGGGCTGTAATTTTCCAGGACTTACCCTGAACTAAGACCGGAAATCTAATTGACTCAGGCAGGGTCACTACCCATGGGCCTGGCAGCCAGCATTCTTAAAAGCTAGAATTTCCGTGGCCCTACCCTAAAACTGGTCATGGGGAAAGCAGCTACACCAGGCTGTGTGCCTCACTCCACGGGGACCTTGGAGACAGGAGCATGTGACGTGGCGCCCGCCTACTGGATTAGCTTGAGCATGCGGTTTTCTCCCGAGCTGGGGCAAGAGGCGGGGAGGGGTGTGGGCTGCTAGGCTTGCCCTGTCCTGGACTTCCACTTGCCCCCTCCACCAAGAAAACTCAGGTCCACCCCGCTGAATTCTCCTTGCTGATCTGTACCTGTGTCTTCATTTATATGCTGATGATGGTTTTTCTGTTCTCTTCATTGAAACAGACTAATGGTTATGACGGAGAATTATATGGATCCCAGTCCCTGCGTAGAAGAACTGGCGGGGTTAGTATAGTCACCTCGCTGGCACAAAACTCACATAGGTTGCTTCAAAGCTCCCAAAATGTATCGCTAAATTTAACCTCTTTCCTCTTTTATATTATAATAATGGTGTCTTTTTTTCCCTAGCACATGAAAAGAATCACAGATAAATGTTTTCCAACAAGTAAACGTTCTCCAAATGTTGGTATTCAAACATTCTTAGGATGACTGACATTCTAGATGTTAGTGTAAGAAGTTGATATTGATAAGAGTCTCTTAAGTTTAAAAATATCAAGAATTAAGCTAGGCCTACTGGCACACACCCATAATCATCCCAGTACTTGGGAGGCTGAGACAGGAGGATCGCAGGTTGGAGGCCAACCTTGGCAACTTAGTGAGATGCTGTTTCAAAATAAAAAATAAAATTGGACTGGGGGTGTAACTCAGAGGTAGAATGCCCCTGGGTTTAATCTCCAGTACCTCCCTCCCCCCCACAAAAATATGTGTGATCTTTTCCATGATTTCACTGCCCTCGGTATAGGTGTACAGCATGTATATTGGTATACTCAGGTTTCATGTACGCCTAAGTCGGACGTTTCCGTGGTTCTCCACCTCTCTCTCTGTAGCTTTAATGTTTATCTTAAGGCCACATACAGGAGCCATGCTTTTGAAGAGGAGAAGGGAGAGAGAACCAGATTCCAGTGCTTGGGCGCTCACGGTTGGGGTGGGAGGCGAGGAGCGGTGGAGGGGGAGACGGAAGCAGAGTGATGCGCTGTCTGGACAGAGAAGAGGCCACGGCAGGGGAGTTAGGAGAGCAGGCCCTGGGGAATGCCTGGCCTCATCAAAGAGGCACTCGGCCCTGGGGGTTTCAAAAGGTAACCTGGATTACATGTTAGTTAGCCTCATGATCTGCCACAAGTCAGTCTGTTAAATCAGCTAAACCCTTTCTGTTCTTACAGTCTTTTTTCTTTTTAATGATGTTATGCTAAGATAATATGTATACTCTTAAATTAGATTTCTAGACTTCAGATGGGTGACCTACTCCCCCCACCCCAACTAAGCCAGCACAGTCTCAGCTTTCCAAAACTGGCCAAACAGGATGTGTTGAACCTCACGCCTGTTTACAATTGCATACACTTTTATTCTATTTCCTCTAAGCTTTTTTCATTCCAGACTTTAAACCCCTCCACTCTTCACCTCCTGCTCTGTCTCTCTAAGGCAGCGCAGTGCTGGGGCAGGGGCTGCGCTTGTCCTTCTGCACAGGTCGTGAAGTTACCAATGAAGGCCCAAGGTGGCAGTGAACGATTGAGCAGTTCTGCTAAGGAGACTGTGAGCTCCCTTAGGGAGGGAATAGGTATTGCCACATTCTTATGCCCGGGCCTCTTATTCCTTCCCACAAACAGATATTTATTACATCTTGTAAAATGTCTCATTCTTCCTGGCCTGGTGGCACACGCTTGTAATCTCAGTACTCGGGAGGCTGAGATAGGAGGATTGCAGGTTCATGGCCAGCCTCAGCAACTTAGTGAGGCCCTCTGCAACTTAGTGAGACCCTGTTTCAAAATAAAGGAATAAAATAGGGCTGGGGGTGTAGCTCAGAGGTAGAATGCCCTGGGTTCCATCCCCAGTACCACACACACACACACACACTGAGATATAAATACAGCTTAGCTTCTCCAGCCACTGAGAGTTTCCGCTGATTGAGTCTCCCTTCTTCGGATAAATCAGCATTCCTGGGGCGCCCAGGCCGGCTTGGTTATTTTATATCCACCTTGAGGATGGGGTAGACTGTACTTTGGAATAGAAAGGGAATGCTCATCACTTAAAAATGCCTTCTTCTTTGGTGCTTAGAATTCCAGATCCAGCGGTGATGGCAGATTCTCCACTTTGTCATCATCTAGGGACGAGAAGTTGGTTGGTTTCCATGTAACTTTTTGCATCCTTCCTTCAGAAACCACAGGTTTTGCCGCATGCAATCTTGTGTGTGTGTGTGTGTGTGTGTGGAATCACCTCTCCTTTCCCTCTCAATACCTAATCTACACATTCCCATTTACATCAATGTTCTGGTAAGCATTTAAGGAGCGATTCCGTGAATTCTTTCACTCGGACTCACTCTCCTGTCCTGCATTTGAATATGAACTGTGGTACTCAGTGGACTGCCATGAAAAAAAGTATTTTTGTGTAGTTTTTTTTTTTCGTAGTTAGAATTCATCAAAAGGAAAAAATAAGAGAAATGCCCTGGCATGCTTCCCTTGACAGGTTCTGAACATAGCACTCCAGAGGGCCGGGCACACTTTTTCACAGTGTCCCAGGGGTGGACTAGATTTGTAATGAAAATCCAGTCCAGTGCAGGTGTCCCCATGCTTCCTGCCGTACTCTAAGAGCACCAATCGATGCTGACAGATGCGGTTCCTAGTTACTGAAGCACCTGCGAGCTGAGGCTTATCTGTCCCGGCTAAGGCTCAGGTTCACTCGGCAAAGTTAGGGAACTAGTTTAGGTAAGGAGAAAACGCAGTGGGCCATGGGGTCCACAGATGAGCCAGGGAGACTCGAGTACTAGAGGCATTTACTGCCAGGGCAGAAGACGGCAAGCTGGGTCCTGCTGCCTTGGGAAGCGGGCAAGTGAATGGGGTGGGAGGAGAGACTGATTCTCCCAGGAAGTGCCACTGTGAAGGAGGCGAGCCATAAAGGATGAATTAGGAAAAGGAACTCCAGAAGGAGTCAGTAGCGCTGACCAGGTAGAGCAGGGAGAAAGCCTCCTAGGATCTGGACCATGGAGCCGAGCCGAGCAGAGCTCTGAACATGAGAAGCTCCCAGGGAAACTCTGGGGCTGGAGCCAGGCTCGTGCCTGCTGCTCTGTAGACGTGGTGACCCCAACACGGCTCCCCCTCTGGAATCAGAAAATGAGAAAAAGTCGGAAATCCACAGATTGCCTCCTCTGTTTCCCATGTGCTCTCTGACCTCATTAAAATGCTCCTAGAAGAAACAGCAGGGACCCATTTCCCTCCAGGCTTCCTCCTCTGCCGCAGGAGTTTAAGTGCCGGTCCTTCCTCTTCTCCTCCGCCAGGCCCCCTCTACCTCCCTTCTGCCAAAGGGGGCTCCAGCCAGTGCTGGCAGCTCCCGCACCCCAGGGCTCACCTGCCTACTCTCCAGACCCCTCCTGCTGCCCCCAGCCCCTGTAGTAACGACCACGCACCCCTCGCTCTAAGCTGCAGGCCCTCCTAGGAGTTTTTACTGAATAAAAACTGAGCAGTAAGCACTGAACTTCTGTTACTAAGAGCACTTAGTCATCCAGAAAACTATATTTCCTCCTCATTTTCAACGAGCCACGATACTTGCCCTAAAGTAGATGGTACTAGACATTTAAACTTGGATGCGAATGATTCACCCAAGTCCAGCCTATGTCCAACTCAAATTCATTCAGCAGATGAATCCAAGGGGTCAAAGGTCAAAGTTAGAGCTGACCCATTCAGATTCAGGACACGTCAGGGACTTGCCTTTCGGCTGCGTGTCCCCTTCCTGACACTGCACGATGTCTTGTTTTACCCACCCTCAGCATCAGCCTGGGAGTTCCTACGCTCTGCAGGTATCCTATGTATTCCTATAGCACAACACATCGGCCTGGTCAGGCTAAATATAAATGGAATGGTATCAGCGTGACTCTCCGGAGTAACTGCACGGAGTGACTTTGCACGTCTGTTAGGTCTGTCAGAAGCAGACCCTGGGCCCGATGGCTACCTGTGCCTGTCTGCTGTCTCCACAGAGGGGGACAAAGTGGCTGCCACACCGGGCAGGCTCTCCAACTACTGATAGAAGGCCCAGCATTTGTGTTGAATATTGAAACTTTCTCCCCACGCACCCCAGAATTCTACTTCCTCTCCCTCGGGTTATTTTAGTGTGGCTTTTTCGAGGCACAGGCATGAAGGCAGACGTTATGGGGTTTTAATGGGCTGGTGGTACCTTAAGGTGCTGGCAGGTACCTGTATGGAGCTGCTTCACCCCCAGAGAAGGTCGGTCTCCTGTGATGGGCAGAATACTCCAACACAGAAACCCAGGCAGCTTGCTTTCCCTCCAAAGACCCTTTGATTTGGGTAGATCATTTTGGGGGGAAAGTTGTGAGTTTACACAACAGCAGTCCCCAGACCATTGGTCTCAGAATCACACCTTTCAGGCCAGGACATATCCGAGAGTCCTGAGCCATACGCATGGCATGAATGCCCGACCGAGGGGGGCAGGAGGGAGATCTTTGCCAGTGAGCTATTTTATTACATAAACAGAGGCTGATGTCCCCACGAATTCCTGGCTTGGAACTTTTCCCACCAAACTTTAAAAATTAGAAATTGAATTACAAAGACCAAAGCTTCTTTGGTCTTGCTGGCAATGAAAATTGAATCTTTGTATTATTTCAGTGTGGAGACTCAAAAGTCCTAATGTGGCCTCCCATAATAGTTTTGTCAATTAACTCTCCCGACCATCCACTTCCTTCTGATCGTCTTTCCTTCCCTCGCCCAGGAAGTGCATGCCTGGACTGTTTGCTGTGAACAGGGATTTTGTCTGAGTTCTCAATGCTGATGTGCCTTCGGGATGAAGCGAGGTGTGAGCCTTTCCCCCTGCCCGCCCGTTTTCTCTGATTACAGGGACTCTCCTGCTCCGACCTTGGGCTTCTCGGTGGTGGTCCTGCTCATAAACCCTTGTCTGCCCAGAATGGAAGCCGGGTCTGTTCTCCTGTCCCCTCCCCTGCATCCTCTCCCCTCTGTGTGCACCTTAATTGCTGATTGGTTCAGTGGATCCTTCAACCTCCACCATATGAAGTTGACGCAGCAGAGCTCAGTGGGTATTTTGATTATTTCAACTAGTTTGCTCATTTTTTTCCCCTCAATCTTTTAAAAAATGCATCTAAGATAACTTAGGGTCTAATACAGAAAAATGGACTTTAGGAAAAGGAGAATTCTATGAAATGTGTATTTTCAAAAACTCAAGCCCAGAAAATTGGTCTCCTGGGTCTCTCCATTTCCAGCAATTGTTCCCCATTTGGGGTTTCAGTTTGTTTTTTTAAAAATATTTTTCTTTTGTAAATGTGTCCAGGAAGCAATTTGGAGGTTTCTGTGCACAGTCCGATTGCTTGGTCTTGGAGAGGTGGACGGAACCGGGTTCTTTCTTTGGCTCTTGGGCCCTGCTTCCTGTTTTCACAGGGCGGTGCTCAGGGCAGGCCTAGGTGCTTGGCCTCTGCAGCTGCAGGCACACAGGTCCTGGTCCCAGGCACGGGCCGGTGTCAGCAGTCCAAGTGCACATCATATTTTGGAGGTTGAATCGCCATCTCCCTCGCATGCAGACCTGAGCTGTTGAGCACTCCCTCACCCGCCACGCGCCCGCCACTCACCCGCCCCGGCTCCCGCAGTGCATCCTGCGCTGCGGGCCTCAAATGAGTCACAGCTCCTCTGAAGCTAACTTTGTACCCGTGAGCTGTCTTTGCGCCCCAGCTGTCCCCTCGCGTCACGGTGTCACCCTCGCATGCATTCTAGGCATGGATTCCCCTTGGCAGGGTAGACTTCTGGACGCATTGGCCCTGACCAGCAAACAGAAGCAGAGCTAGCTAGCTCCCCTGTGTCCTGAAGACAGTTCTTGCGCTCCGTGATAGAACACACGCACCATTTCTGCCGCTCTCTTCACGTGTGGAAATTTACGTACAGTCGCCCCTCAGTATCCGAGGGAGATTAGATCCAGGACAGGAACCAAAACCCACAGATGTAAAGTGGTGTACTATGTGCGTGTAACCAACCATACTGTAAACTTCAAATCATCTTTAGATTGCTTGTAACACCTAGTACAATGTAAGCGATATTGAAATAGGTGTTATGCCGTGCTGTTTAGAGAATGATGACCGGAGAAGTCTGTATGTGTCCAAGACAGACAGAATTAAAAAAATATATATTTTTGATCCTTGGTGGTTGAAAACTGAGGATGCTGGACCCTGGGATGCAGAGGGCCGACTGTATCAAGGACCCCTGAGTGTGTTGTTAATTAACCTAGGATTCTGAGCCAAGGGCCTTGTTGCTATTGTTGGTGTGGCTGACCTTGTTACAATTCTGACTCGTTCCCCCACCCTTTCTTCCAGGACTTCCTGAAAAGAAATGACTAGAAAATAGTACTATTTCAAAGATGCTGGGGAGGCTTGCAATCTTAAAGTTAAAAATCACCTCCTATTTGTCTTTATTGTAAATTTTGGGTTTGCATCCATCTGGTTTGCTGAAAAAGAGGGTGCCTTCATTGGCATTTTTCTTCCAGCCATTGTTGGGTAACTTGGCTGTCACGTTAACTGAAACCCTCATGGTGGCCGTATAACTATGAGAGCTGCTGTTTATTCAATGCTTAAAAAACTGCCGTTTGCTTTCGTCCTCCAGCACTGCTATCTGTACAGCGCTGCTGCCCGGCCCGCGGGGAGGTACCGGGTGCGTGCGCTCCCACTGCCCCACGCCTGCACGGCCCCCTGCCCGCTTCCCGCGCTGCTGGGGGAATTGCACCTTTGCCGGAACTTGCACGTGCCTGTGGTGTGTGTCAGTCCCCTTTGGCGAGGTCTGGGTTTTCTGTCTCCTGACTGCTGACAATCGCTGTCACGCCGCAGTGTCTGTAGGAAGACTCGTGTTTGTATAGGATTACTAGTCAGGAATGGAGCAGTGGCAATGTTTACTTGACCTGTAGGCAGAAGGAAAGATGGCTTTTTCAGCTTGGCAACCTTAGCAGACGCTAATCCATGTTACTATATTACTGTGGAAATTTTCCAGTTTTGAATACAGGTAATTATGCTATGCAGGAATCGAGGTATCCAAAGTAACTATGGTAATAACTTTCTGAATTTCCATCACGTTAAATAGTATTTTCAAGGTAATCCAATACGCTTTTCTACCTAGCAGCTTTAAAGAGTTATATGCTATTCAGCACATTAAACTATAGTTAACATAATTTAATATTTTATTCCAAAGTCACTTCTCATAAGAGTCTTTTTTTTTTTTTTGCAGTACTGGGGATTGAACCCGGGGGCATTCTACCTCTGAGTTCCACCTCCAGCCCCATTTTTTATTCTTTATTTTGAAACAGGGTCTCACCAAGTTGCGGAGGGCCTCACTACGTAGCTGAGGCTGGCTGTGAACCCGGATCCTCCTGTCTCAGCCTCCCAAGTACTGGGATTACAAGCATGCGCCACCACGCCCGGCTCAAGAGTCATTTTTTAAACAAACAAAAAAAGTGACAACATTCAAAATGCCTTGACAGAATTCAGGATACCTTAACTTGACACAATTTAGGATGTTCAAATTATCTGCTGGTTTTAAATTTGAATTAACAAGTTTCTTAACATAGAATGCTTTTCAGAATCATAGATTGAAATGACCTGTTAGAGATTAACTTGCACGATTGACAGTGGTCAAAGCTCCTCTCTCTCTTGATTCCTGCTCGGCCCTTGTTCTGCTCCAGGGCTCTCTGAAAGGAGCTGGTGAGGGTGGGGTTGAGCTTTCCTGCATGGTGTTTTTCAGGACTTGTCCCTGGCATGTGTCACTTTTCCTTGGCTTACAATCTTGGTGTTTTCTGGGTACTTTCGGGGAAAGGAAGGGCTCCCGAGCTGACAGTCTGTTTGGTCGCAGGCGTCTGTGCTCGACGACAGCAGCCTCGGAGGGGCTCGACGGGGCAGCGCCTGCGGCTCCCACGCTGTAAGGCGCTTTCTGTGTTTCCCCCTTTTTGTCTCTGTCTGCTGCATGACGCTGGGCTGCTTGCTGGGTTTGCAAGTGTGGGAGGTGACTGGCCATCCTGGGGAGGCAGCACGGTCGCATCTGAATTGCCCACCGTAATGAATTCATGGGTAGTTGAACCACGAAGCTTGGCTGTTAGCTTAATGTCGGCAACTCATCGGTTTATATTGAGGTCAAAGGGAGACTAAGCTTGAGTTTCATGTGCTCTTTCCCCTGCACCTTACCGACAGTGCTCACCAGTGGTGAAATGGTCTTGAAATAACAAAAGGAGAAAAAAGGGAATTTGACAGGCCACACATTATTTTCATCTCTGAATAGCCAAGGTCAATGAACAAACTTAAGGACACAGAACATTATACATATTTCACTTCTTTTTTCTGTTTTGTATTCTTTCTACCTCTTTCTTCAAAGGATTTGAAATGACAGACTCTGCTTCCACAGGAAAGGGGTAGTGGCTATGCAATAAATATTGGTCTGAATGAATGGAGATGGTAATAACATGGAAAAGTGAGACAGAATCTGTGCAAGCGCCAGTCCTGAGCAGTGCTCCCCGGCATGGGTGATCCTGCACGAGGCTCCTCCACAACCTTATAAAAATGCACCCAAGGCCCCCATGGAGTATAATAGCTCACTAAGAAATACCTGAAATGCCTTTATAATTTTGCTTTTGAAATTAATCATCTACTTAATTTATTGGCTGAATCCACTTTTATTATTTATTACGCTATTTCTCCAACTATCATGGATATTCATGAATTCTTTGAATTCTTTTTTTTTTTTTTTGTGGTACTGGGGATTGAACCTAGGGGCATTCTACCTCTGAGCTACACCTCCAGCCCTATTTTTTATTCTTTATTTTGAAACAGGGTCTCACTAAGTTGTGGAGGGCCTCACTAAGGCTGGCCGAGAACCCAGATCTTCCAGTCTCAGCCTCCCAAGTACTGGGATTACAAGCGTGCACCACCACACCTGGCTGATATTCATGAATTCTTATGAAGTAAGCCAATCTAACTTACAGTTTTCCTTATCATTTAATTGTTATGAATACCATATTGAATACTTTGTTGACAAAGCATTAATTTTTGTTGAATCTACACATTGACCAAGTTTCTATTGCATAAATCATTGGATATAGTATAATCCACTATATTAAATACTGTTCCCAGTTCCTAAACATTTTTTTTTTTTTTTGCGATACCGGGGATTGAACGCAGGGGCGTTCTACCTCCGCGCTACGCCCCCGGCCCTATTTTTTTATACTTTATTTTGAAACCGGGTCTCACGAAGTTGCGGAGGGCCTCACTAAGGAGAGAGAGAGAGAGAGAGGTAGAGAGAGAGAGAGAGAGAGCTGAGGCTGGCTGCAAACCGTCTCCGCCTCCCAAAGTACTGGGATTACAAGCGTGCGCCACCACGCCCAGCTCCCAGTTCCTAAACATTTTTGTAGCTCATAGACCAGGCCGAAAGAATGAAATGGTCCTGGCCTAAAATATGATGGGTAAAGTACAACTAAATGATTTTCTTGTATCATAAAAGGGAATATGCTAATTCTTTCAGAGAAAGAAACTCTTCCAAGCTCTAGGTTGTTTTCTGGTGGCCTAAGTAGAATTCATCGCATCCGGCAGGCTGGAGGACTAATAGGCGCTTTTGGAGCAGCGCCTCTGGGATGCACTGTAAGGGTCTCGACCCTTAGCTCATGGCCCTCAGGATGCTTTTCCATGAACAGGGATTTCTGTGCTCTCAGCCTCCTGATGGAACTGCCTGGGAGTGAGGGCTGGGGTGGAGTTATAAATCAAAGGTTCCTCTTATTTTAGCAGCACAGATTCCTAAAGTGGGGTCCCACACCCCTGGTGTCTGCCCTCATGCAGAGGGAGCTCAGCATGCAGTTACTAAATGAGATTGGACACACTGAGCCCTGGCGGGGAGTCCTTAGCAGAGATCTGGCAGCAGATGAGTATCGGGAGTGGGAGGGGAGGAACAAGAGGGTTCTCTGAGCCCCTGACCACTCCCATCTTTTCCCCAAACCCTCCCAGGGCCCCTAACTGGGCGCTAAGTTTCTTACATGCTGGATGTGCATTGGGAGAAGGCCTCCCTGCCCTCAGGCCCCGCTGCGTGTGGCCACTGACCAACGTACACCTGTTGTAAAGAGGCTGCAGTCAGGTACCTTGTCCTTCAGCCCAGGGCAGAGTCCAGAGAGGACCCGGCCCTCACCCTAATGTGCTGGCCCCAAGTTGCTGTGACCTCAGGGACCCCAGGCCTGCGTAGAATAGTCCTGGCTCCACTTGGGACAGCTTGCCCTTGCTGCTGCCCCTGGACACTGGGGGAGTGACTGCCCCAGTCATCTTGGGAGACTGTCACCGCTGCTGCTTATCTGATCTGGGAGCCAGTCAGGCTGTGTCCCTGTATCCAGCAGAACCTGTGAGCAGAGACAAGCCCAGCAGGCGCTCTCTTCTTCATTGAGGGCACCTTTGTGTGGTCCTGTCCTTGCTCCACTGGCACAGATGACAGTCACCGGACCAACAAGAGATGGAAGCATGCTTCGAACTTGGAGCTTTCTGAGCCACATGACTCCTAGGTATAAGGTGTCACCCAGGCCCTGGGGATGCAGGTCGCAGCTCGTTCTTTCCCACAGGGCTGAGACAGGCAGCCGGCCTGAGAGGTGTTCTGCCTGGGGACCTCAGGCCAGCAGTGAGCTCTGTGAGCAGTCCCTTCATGCCGGCACCACAAACCAGGGCGCAAATAGCACAAAATAGAGTAGGATTTGTCTGTGGAATGACGTTTCCTCTCACGTCAGTAAACCCAGAGGCAAAATTCTTGTGCCTTAAAGTGCTGACCTTAAGTGTTTTCCTTTATGTTGAATGATAAGCTAGCTGGGGACACTGGTAGTACTGGTGAACCTCTCATCTACACTGAGTGAAACCTTGTCTACACCATGTGTGCAGTGATGTCTCACACTGTGTGTACAAAGCAGCATCTCCTGTATCTCATAATGCCTTGCACTTATAGTAAGTGTAAATGGGTATTTATCCAACAAAGAAATATGGATAGGTAGGATGGGTCTGGGGAACCGGTCCATCTTGACCATAGCCCTATAAAACATTTAATGCTTTTAATTAACATTTGATGGTCAAAAGCTGAAATCCTTCATTCATTCAATTATTTCTTGAGTGTGTCAGGCCTCATCTGCTCACTGGAGATTCACCAGGGAAGAAAATAGACACCGAGCCGGCCCTGGATACGTGTCGGAGTGGGGGGTTGCATCCTGATGGGGAGACAGACAGATGGGGAGATGGTGTTTGAGATGAGACTCACAAGCACCCCTGAAGATCTAGGGCTCCTTATTTACAGTGGATGATACCTGCAGGTCTCCCAGCAGAGAGAATGGTTAAGCGCCTGGCTCAGCAGGCGGCGGGACCTGGAGGGACTCACACAGGGCGCTGTGGGTCTCTGCAGAAGGCACTCCTCAGGACCTGCCAGGGTCTCCTCGGAGCTTGTGATCCTAAATGGTGTTAATATATACCCTGCTTTGCACAAGACAAAATAACTTTTTATTATTATTATATGAAAACATGTCTAAGACTAGAACAAAGATGAATGCAGCAAGTCAAAGTGAAGAGGGCGCAGCTTCCAGTCAGTGTAGTTGTTGGGGTTCACCCTCAGCAGGCGGGAGGAAGCTCAGATGGATGGGTAGATAACCGGTCACACACAGGCCCCCAGAAGCAAGGTAATCTGGCACTTTAAAAAAGCCATGCACACGTTCGAATTAACCCTTAACCTGCGTCCACATGGAAAGAGAGTAGAGAAGCAAAATTTTCCCTTGCACAAACGCCGGGCACCCTGTCCTCATGTTCAGTTTCTGCGCTGGAAGGCAGCATAAGTTCTGAGAGTCATTTCCACATCCATGAGGGTTTTTTTGTATATAAACAAGGTGTGCCAGCTCACCCAAGGTGAATGATTCTTTATGTTATTTGCTTCTAACTCTAAAGATTCTGTGTTCTCGGGATACTGCGGTTTATTTCTGTTCTTAGCGGGCACGTGTTGACTGTGTGGTAAGCACGGGCTTCTTTTCTACCGGTAGTTCTCTCCCTAACCCTAGCCTCTTTCCTCTCCGCCATGCGTGTGGCTAACCCCCGGGACTGCCAAGCGTGCCTCCGGCTGCCTCGGCTCTGCTTCCTTCTCTGCTGACCCTGTTCCTTTGTTTCTGTCTGTGGTCCTGCGGTGGCCAGCCCTCGGAGTACAGCAGCCACTTCAACTCCAGCTCCCGTGCCTCCTCCAGGGCCAGCTCGGCGCGGGCCAGCCCTGTGGTAAGTCCACCTCCACCTCCGGGCCTGCTGCCCTCCGCTGCCTTCCTCCTATGCCGGCCCTTCATCCTGCGCTTCTCTGTCCTTTAAAAGTGACCCTTGCCTTCAAAGGCCAGCCTAGGATGAAGTCAGAAGGCCATTCTATGTTTTATTTCAGGATTAAATAAAAATAGAATTGGGGACAAATGGTTCCAAATTTAGAACATTACTATTTGGTGATATCAAGATTGCATTGCCAAATTTGTCAAGGATCATAAATTTAAGAACTTGTTGGCAGTGCTTAGAGAGGGGGGTCTTAGAGGAGGAACTTCCTATGCTGGGAGGCAGAATGTAGGCATGTGCGTGAATGTGTTGTTTTTTATTCATTTAAACTGGGGGGGGGTACTTGGGATTGAGCCCAGGAGCATTACCTCTGAGCTACACCCCCAGACCTATTTTATTTTGAAACAGGATCTCACTAAGTTACTGAAGCTGGCCTCGACCCTGCCATCCTCTTGTCTCAGCCTCCCAAGTACTGGGATTACAGGTGTGCGCCACAACACCTGGCAATAATTTAAAATTTCGAAGGACTGACTTTTAACATTTCCTTTGGAATGTTACCAGTTCTCAGACCCAGGTGGGTTTTAGAATACAGTGCAGGCCCGCCAATGCCACACAGCCCTGGTTTTCCTCCACGCACCCATAGTCCCCTTGGTTCTCAAACCATTCGGAATGTGTCAGTCTCCGGCCTGCGCTCCTGTCTGCGGCTCAGCAGGACCCGGGCTTTGCTTCAGGAGTCATTAGTGTCTTCAGTGTCACTAGTGTGTCTTTTCCCAGGATCTTCACAACTTGAGGCACAGTTTCACCAGATCTAAGGCTCTGAGGCTATTTTGGGCTGGGCATGGGGGAGGGGCTTAAGATGAGGTGGGGGGTTACTCAGCCCCAGGCTGCCAAGTGTTGGCACCAGAAGTTTAGGCCATGTTCCTCATAATAAAAGAGCAGCCAGGCGTGGTGGTGCATGCCTATAATCCCAGTACTTAGGAGGCTGAAACAGGAGGATTGCAGGTGGTAACTTAGCAAGACCCTGTTTCAAAATAAATTTTTTTATTATTTTATTATGTAAACAGCTGCAAGGCAGCAGCTGAGAGCTGAGGCCTTCCTGGTCACCGTGGTCAGTCCGTGAGCCCACGCGGCCTGTGCTGCTGTGTCCTCCTTTGCGTTTGGACCATCCCGTTGGGTATCTCAGACCTTGTGGCAGCATAACATATGTGGACTAGTCTAGGGGAAACTTAAAACCACAGGGAACAAAAGTCTTTTTGTGATAAATTTAATATAGAATCACTCTTCCTTATGTATAATACTCTCTTATACTCCCTTTTGGAGAAAAAAAAACACAAGTATTTGCAATTGATGGAAGAAGGCTGTGGCTTTACTTCCAAAGAGTCCCAAGCACCCCCAGTGCCCTGTGCCTGGTGTGGTGCAAGTGACGCATGGAATTGTAAATCCTGATTATTTGAGATCATTAAGGAATTGTCTTGGGGTTTATTCAAGCATTGTGATAAGTCACAGATAACAGTGTAGCAGAGTCACTTTGACTCCAAAGACTGAAATCAAACACAAATTTCTTTATCGAATGTTTTCTAAACTTGTGGAAAATTTACTCACATAAAATGGGTTTGGTAGCTGGTCCTCGATTGAAAGAGAAACATTGTACGTCTCGGGGGTCCCCGGGCCAGTGAGGAGAGGGGGTGATCTCTTTGTGACTGAGGTCTGAGGAGGGCTGGGCCCAGTCATACCCAGACCTCGAGCCCTGTCCCTCTCCCAGGACAGGGTCTGCGCTTTTCCTCCGCTGTGGGGTGAGGAGTTCCGGTCCTCCTGCCGTGCTGGGCTCCTGTTCATCTCTGAGACAATCGATCAGTGCATGTTTTTCTTCTCAAGTCAGCTGCTCATTGCACAAAGGCTGATCAATTATCATGCCAGTGGCTCATTTAGTGAGCGAAGGTCAGAATCCTGACGCATGTGTGGGGCGGACCGTCCTCCCGCCTCCTCCGGGACTTCACAGGGGCAGGGGACCTCGAGCCTCCTGTGAGTGGTTCTGATAGTCGCAGAGATATCTTGCCAGGGTGGAGCAGTTCCCAAGAGACACAGTTAGGATAACCCCAGATCACCTCAAGGATAAAGGGCGAAGGGACCAGCATGTCCCTAGTATCGGAAGAGTCCTGGAAGACAGAACTAAGCTGGCCCTCTCTCCACCATATTCAAGCCTCAGGATCCTCTTGCACAGAACCAGCACATTCCTGCTTTCTGTGTCCTGGGGTGGCTGTGCCATTGGAAGGGGGCAGGTGTGTATTTTGGGGCTGCTAGACCAACAGGGGGTATTAGTGGGTATGTTTGGCTCTATTGGTGGAAAGAAGCCAGAAGGCTTGCCTGGACTCCCTAGTCCTTCTTCCTGGAGGGAGGAGCAGTAGATCTCCGGGGCAGTGCCCAGGGACAGCGTCATGGCAAAGGCCAGTGACCTGTGGGAGGGACCTGGAGCCGGGAGTGCTCTGGGCCAGGGAGTTAGAAGAACTTGTTCAAATGTCACAGCTCCTGTACCTGACTTGGAACATCAAGTTTATATGCAGGCACATAAACTTGACTGCAACTAGCAACAGGGGTAGTGACACCTTTAAAAACAACCCCACAAAAGGCAAGGTTAGCTTGTTCCTGTTTGGCTGAGTTGTCTTGGCAACGCCACAGTGTGGTTGGTGTGCTCTGTGGCAGTTTGCGGAAATGATTCCCAGCCCGGTACTTCATCATGGGTGTGGATCCAGGGGGCAGAGCGTGGGGTTCTCCTTGGGAAGGGAGCAGAAGTCAGGTCAGGGCTGTCCTCTAGGTCTTTGAAAGGCGTGATGGGCAGGTGAGCTTGTCTCTGTCTGATGGAGGGGGCTGGTGCTCCGGGTGGAGATCGAGCAGGCAGTGCAGTTAAAGAGCAGAGCAGCCAGAGAGAGGAGATGACTGCTTGTCCCGCTTCAAGAAAATAAAAGTGCCTCAGTGCCCAGAGGCCACCGCCAGGGCCAGAACTAAAGCTTCCCCAGCCCTGTGCTCCCGGGGCTGCGTCCTTGGGGAAGCAGAGGGTGCTGGCCCATCTCCGAGGGACATGAGGACTGGCCCACGTCCCTCTCACGGTTTCCCACGCTTCCTTCCCAACACACCCATGATCTTCTCCTTGAGGAAGCTGTGGCTCACCCACTCGGTGTTTACTAAGCACCTGGAATGTTCCAGGCACAGGGCTATAGTGTGAGCTAGTGCAGACCCGCCCTGCCCTCGTGGGACACACAGACCGGGCAGACAGATGCCCATCGAATGAGTAACCAGAGCCTCAGCAGCACGTGCAAGGGGTCATGCAGGCCTTGCAGACTGGAATCTGGAGGCCTAAGGGCCAAGGCCGAGCCACAGCCAAGCAGAGTGACCCCACCTGGGAAGCCAGCACACCTGTGGCCTCCAGGCTCACACCCCACTGGAATCCAGCGTGGTCCTGAAGCAGCCGTGGGGACAGTTCAGTGGGCCCATGTGTTACCCTGCGTATGCAGAGAAAACGAGAGTGATGGTCTCGGGCCTCTGCCCATTTGAACCAGAAACACAAAAGAGCATTGTGACTCCTGTTTGTGTTGCATGAAATGAAGAGGCGGGGCAGGGCCCAGGTGGAAAGCCATGCACGCCAGAATTCCAGGATGAGTCAGTCAGTTAGACTCATGCAAGTGTTGTTGGATTTAAAACCAAGCTCTCCCACCCCAAGGGTGGACCCCGCTGACATTTAAATCAGAAGGAACAGCTCCTTACAATGCATGTCTCCCGAGCCACGTCTGCTACAGTTGTTCTGTTTTGAGGGGGATGTTGCAATGGCATTGCCTCAGTCATCCTGTTTCCTACGAGATTCTCCACACCCGGCTCCTAGTAGATTTTAAAATACGTCTTTGCAGCCAGGTGTGGTGGCGCATGCCTGTAATCCCAGTACTTGAGAGGCTGAGACAGAAGGATCATGAGTTCGAAGTTTCACCAACTTAGCAAGGGTCTCAGCAACTTAGTGAGATCTTGTTTCCAAATAAAAAAAAATAGAGCTGGGGTATAGCTCAGAGGTAGAATGCCTCTGGGTTCAATCCCCAGCACCACACACACATACACACACACACACACACACACACACACACACACACACACAA
>PVJS01023556.1:0-17981 GCA_004027185.1 Glis glis
TGCATATATTACTGTTGTTTTCTAGTTTCAATCCCTTTGGCATGATACCCAGTAGTGGAATAGCCGGATCATATGGTGGATCCATTCCCAGTTTTCTGAGGAATCTCCACACTGATCTCCAGAGTGGTTGAACTAGTTTGCAATCCCACCAACAGTGTAGAAGAGTCCCAATTTCCCCACATCCTCACCAACATTTGTTATTGTTTGACTTCTTAATGCTTGCCATTCTAATTGGGGTCAGATGAAATCTTAGAGTAGTTTTGATTTGCATCTCCCTGATTGCTAATGATGTTGAACTTTATAAAAGTGTATCTTTTTCATCCAGATGTTCAACTCTTGTGCTTTTTTTTCCTTTTGTGTATTGCAATTTCTGATTATGAGAATTTCTTTTCTTGGTTCTACTCTGTGGGAACCTAGGGACCTAAACGTGAAATGCTTTAGACTACAGAGGATTTATGTTTATGTCTGCTATGATCCAAGACATTCTGGTAACTACTCAAAAGCCCTCACTTAAAGGAGAGCCAGGATTGGCTCCTGTTCAGTATGATACAACCCAGTAATAGCAACCGATCTCAGCATCGAAATGGGTATTTACGCCTTTGACAAACTTGGTTTGGGGTTAGTTTATTTTTCCATTTTTCCTGTTCACATTTCAATTCATAGCTTTGTTCTTTACTTATTTGGGCCCTTGAAGTTTTGTTTCTCTTATTTCACAAAGCCCAGTAATGCATTTTTATCCAAGATTTAATTGTTGTATAGGAAGACCACTCTTCTGAATGCATAATATACCATTTGATTGAAAAAAGATATTTTTCAAAAATTTTAAAAATTCTATGAAATTTTGAATGGAATAGTTAATTTCTTCTGTCAAAATGGTTACACACCTTACTCAAAAGTTTAGGTGGTACAAAAATATACTAACCTCTGCATTTTAAAGTTGCAGTTATTAAATTAATTAAATCCCTATGTCCAAGAATGTATTATACAAAACATGTCATACCAATGACTTAAATCAATCTTTTCTAGAAAAAAGATCTTTAAAAAAGTAAAATAAACACAAGCTGCTTAATAGTGGCTCTCAGTATGTAACCAAACTACCAGCAGCAACAAAGAGCAATTACCTCGATCATACACCCATGGCCCACCAATAAGGGAGCATTTCATTGATTCTTTACATTCTCCATGATGGGTCTTAAGCACCCTGAGCATTCAACCTCTTTAACTACAAAAATAGTATCACTTTTGAAACACAGTACTTCTTACAACTTACATGATTTAATATTTGCTTAGCTATCTCTATTCTTTTACATACTTCTTAAATATTAACAGAATTTGCAAACACTAGAATCTGAGTATCGCTATCAATTTGCATTTACATAAAACTCTTCTTCAAACTGTCTGTAATTATTTCACACCTCATAAATCTACCTTGGTTCCTGTGTATTAATTTACCCATACTCTTTCAAGCCTTGTCTCCAAAATCTTGGCATATAACTTTATAGCACATTTAGTTATTTGAATGGGCTCATAATTTTCAGGACTGTTATTCTTCCCTTTTCTAAATTAGTAATAGGTATTTTCCTCATGGCTGGGGAAAATTTAACTTGTCCTGTGTGTTCTGCAAATACTTCCCATACAAGTTGTCAGTTTCATCCTGAAATAATTTCAGGTTCATTGGATGGCTGCATTCTCCTGTTCCTTGCCCTTAGCAAGTTTTCAAATGTCATTTAGAGAAAATTAATTTGTCTCCATAGGACATTCTAATCAGTGACATTGGGGATATATTTTCCAGCATTTCTTAGCATTTAAAGTGAGCAGGAAATAAATTCTCTGGAGTTATGATACCACTTTACCCCTTTTATATAAGACCAAAAGAAATGAGAAAATATTCTCTAGCATCACAGCACTCTGAGTCTGTTTTCCCTGGGGCAAAACATACTTAGATATAGAATAGACACTGGGGTGAAACAGTATGTTTGAGTGCTAAGGAAATTGTTCCTTGGAGGCCTGAAAAGTTAATGTGTCTCATTAAATTACTACCATGGAACAGTACCAGGTGGGAAAGAAAGTCAGAACTAGAAGAAGCTACCGAAATTATCTAACACTAGAAAATAATTTATAGGTAAGAAACCGAGGCTCTGGAAATTGATGTAATTTGGTGAAAGTCACAAGCTTAATTAATAAGAGATTGAACATGAGAACCCGGGCTTCTGGTTCTTAGAGATAATACCCTATACACTACTGAGAAGGTATCAATCCTACTTTATATTGATTCAAATTGATAATTTGTTTTTTAATTTAAAAATTATATATATAATTAATTTCTTTGAACATATTTTATTTTTTTCCTCTTTTTTTATTCTCTTTTATTTTGAAACAGGATCTCACTAAGTTGCAGAGGACCTGGCTGTGAACCCAGATCCTCCAGTCTCAGCCTTCCACTTTTGTAGGAATTGGGTCTCAGGAGAGGGTTGGTGATCCAGAGGAAGAAATAAATGTGAATATTTACATGGAGCTATGTGGTAGAATTGTGAAAATAGGTGGGTAAGAGCCAAATCTGTGAGGGTTTTTATTCCATGTTAAATAATTCTGACTTTAAGATAAGACACTGAAAGATTCTAAGTAGACAAGTACTAGAATAAGTTCACTCTTTAAGAAACTCAAGATATGCCAACATTTTAAATAGTGGCTGAGTGGAAAACAAGGGACCTGTAAGAAAACTATTATAATATTGGCAAATACATACAAAGACCAAAAGGGCTAGTCCAGAGTCATTACGATGGATATAAGGAGAATAATTTGAGAACTTTTATCCAGCTTTATTGAGGTATAACTGACAAAACATTTATATATTCAAGATATAATAAATGATATATTATGTGCTCTATTTAGTGTTTTAATTTGATAGATCCATATAGTATATAATAATTACCACAATCAAATTAATTGATACATCCATCACCACTCTTTGGTATTTGATAAGAGAACACATTATAAAGGTCTTCACCACACACATATACACATAAAGAAAAAATTAATAGAATTAAAATTTCAGCAAAATTAATAGAATTTAGAAACTCGGGAAGCTAAGTAGTAGCATGCAAGGATAGAGAAACACAGTAAGAAGAATACATTTGGAAATAGAGGATTAAAGTGATCTTAGTTGGATTTTTAAAATTTGAGATTTAAGTTAGATATTCAGGTAAATATTGTATATCTGGTAAAATGGAACCTAAGAAAGATTTGGTCTGGAGAAATAGATTTAGGAACATAAAAATAAGTAAAAATTAAATTTATGGTATGATTTTGATTCATATATAAATACGAAACTTTTCAGTGTTGAATAGAGTTAAAGGTTGCAGATGGAGCCATGGAACATCAATGTTAAAAGGTTGATAAAATAATAGAGTGACTTAGGAAGTAGAAAAATAAATAAAAAGAACTTTTTGTCATGGATGACCATAATGTGGAGAACTTTATGATAGAGACAGTGCCCCACAAGGCATGTCCTGCAGAGGGCTTAAGCAAGATGAGAACTCATGAATTCACCATGGTTTTGTAACACAAAGTTTTTGAATGACCTGAAAAGCAGCAATTTCCGTTAAGTGGTGAGAGAAGAAGATATGTTAGAGAATTGAGGTTTTATTTAATGGGAGTTACAGGTGTTAAAAAAAACACATGAAATCAATTCTTTCAGAAGCTTCTTTATGAACGAAAATAAAATTTAAAAATTTATAAATATACAAACTTATCAAAGTTAATCAATGTGTAGAGCACAGGAATGTGGGGAGGGAGAGGAAGTGGGGTGGGAACTGGGGGAGAGCTCAGAAAGTACTATGTATATGTATGCCTCTATCACCCTGAACTTCATCATGATATATGATTACAATGCACTAATAAAAAGTAAAATAAGATAAATAAATAAACATGTAAAGATTAATAACAGAGATAGAAGATGAGAAGTCCTGTTATGAAAGTTAAAAAAATCACCAAATGTTTGAATTAGAGGGAATTAAAAATGTTCACTCCATCTTTTCACATGCATAATTAAGACCCATTTTTAATTGGCGACTGATTCAGGACAAGAACTTCAGTCTGTCTCCACAACAAAGCATGGCGTTGCTATGTGTTCTACTCAGTTAAACACTTTGCAAAGATTTTTTATATGTTTTTTAGTTTGTTTGTTATAAAAACTCTATTAGTGAAGAGACACCACTATTTCCTGTCAAAAATGAAAGGAGAATTTGAATTGATACATTTATTTCCATTGGTGAACATGGATCTGGAAAATTATTCTTTCTGGTGATTTACAGTGCCAGTTATGAGCTGTGTAGAATAATACACAAAGTAATTTTGGAAAGGAGGATGAAATGGTCTAAAAATCTTTTAAAACTGATATTAAGGTAAATGAACTGCAATAATGTTATTAGTTTGTTTTTTATTTTGTTTCCTTTAAGTTCAATTCACTGTTCGGTTACTCTTTATTCTTTAGTTCGGTCACTTGCTATGAGAAATGATTTGTCCTTTAAGGATATTCCCACAAAGTGCTGACATTTTTCATCTTTCTTTTTTCTTTAAAGATTGTCCTTCACTATGTTAGTTTTTCCCTGAAGATGAGCTCTAAAAATAATTAGTTTGAAAAGCATCAATCATTTAGGAGCATCAATTTTCCTTTCTATTCTATTATCTCTTTATCAGTTTCATTCCACATTTCTCCCTAAATAGAACGACTTGGTTATGGTTGTGTGTGATACACTGTAAATCATTTGAAATTTTATGAAGTATCAATAGCTCCATAAGACGGGAAAACTTCAGACTGGATGTCCCAAGAATGGAAGTTTGTTTCCTTTAGAGTTGCCCTCTCCACCTGATTTCTATGCTGGCATTAAGTAGAAATAATTGAGCCGGGCGTGGTGGCGCACGCTTGTAATCCCAGTACTTTGGGAGGCGGAGACCGGAAGATCTGGGTTCGCGGCCAGCCTCAGCGCGCATGCGCGCGATCGATCGATCGATCGATCGATCTCTCTTTCTCTCTCTCTGTCTCTCTCTTTCTCTGTCCCTCTCTCTCTCTCTCTCTCTCTCTCTCTCTCTCTACCTAGTGAGGCCCTCCGCAACTTCGTGAGACCCGGTTTCAAAAATAAAGCATTAAAAAATAGGGCCGGGGGTGTAGCGCGGAGGTAGAACGCCCCTACGTTCAATCCCCGGTACCGCAAAAAAAAAAATAAATAAATAAATAAAAAAAAGAAATAATTGAATAAAATAATGATAAAATGTTCTAAAAAAAGCTAAAATATATGCATCGGAATGAGAGGCATTTTAGCTTGTATATTTTGCAGTAATTTTACAGGCTTTGTGTGATTGCTGTGAATTATTTATCATTAGTATGAAACTTTGTCTCAGTTTATCCGGGACTGACCCATTTTGTTACATTAGTTTTCTTGTGTCTGGCTTAGTAAACATCAACTTTAATTTACCAAAAAGTACCATTGTTTTGACAGTGATTCATATAGTTCACCAAATGTATTAGGTATACTCTCCAACTTACTCATTAATTAAATTCTTTTCATACTTTCTTATATCTTTGATTATAATGTGGAAGTTAAAAATAACTGGTAGGGATTAAATTTGGTTACATTTAGTCTAAAGACATTAAAATTCTCAGTATAGATAACAAAACATGAAGTATAAATTGAAATGCTTATTTGAATTTCTGAAAATACCTTTTCTTCTTTCAATTATCTCAATAGCTCAGAAAAATGTTTTGACTAAGGTTTAATTAAGTGTTGTGGAAAATAAAAGAATAAATGAAACAAAGAGTTGGCTCTTTGAAAATATAAACAAGATTAAGAAACCTTTAGCCAACCTAACTAAAAGAAAGGGAAGACTCAAAATAATAAAATTAGATTCAAAAAGAGATATTACAGCAGACATCACTGAAATCCAGAAGATTAGGTATAAGTGTGTAAATCTATATTCTAATAAATTGAAAAATCTAGAAAGATAGATAAATTTCTATACACCAAAATTGAACCAAGAGGATATAGAAAACCTAAACAAACCAATTATAAGCAATGATATTGAATCATTAAAATCTCCCATCAAAAAGAGCCTAGGACCAGATAGTTTCCCAGATAAATTTAACCAGATCTTTAAAGTGCTAACATCAATACTTCTCACATTAGTCCATGAAATAGAAAGGGAAGGAACAATTCCAAACTCATTCTATGAAACCAGTATAACATCAAAACCAAAACCAGATAAGGGCACATAAAGAAAAGTAAATTACAAACCAAGATTATTGATGACCATAGATGCAAATATCCCTTAACAAAATACTTGCAAATCGAATTCAGCAACGCATCCAAGAGATCATACATCATGATCAAATTGGTTTAATCCCAAAGATGCAAGGATGGCTCAACATTCACAAACCAATAAATATAATATACCACATAAATAGAATCAATGAATAGAAACCCACACAATCATCTTAATATATGCGGAAAAGACCATTAACAAAATTCAGTACCTCTTTAACACTAAAACATCTAAGAATAAAAAATCAGTTCTCAAAATCATAAAGGCTATATACAACAAACCCAAAGACAACATTATACTTTTTTTTTTTTTGCGGTACCAGGGATTGAACCCAGGGGTGTTCTACCTCTGCGCTACGCCCCCGGCCCTATTTTTTATACTTTATTTTGAAACTGGGTCTCACGAAGTTGCAGAGGGCCTCACTAAGGAGAGAGAGAGAGAGAGAGAGAGAGAGAGAGAGAGAGAGGGAGAGACAGGGAGAGAGAGAGAGAGAGAGAGAGCTGAGGCTGGCCACGAACCCTGATCCTCCGGTCTCCGCCTCCCAAAGTACTGGGATTACAAGCGTGCGCCACCACGCCCGTCGGCAACATTATACTTAAGGGGAAAAATCTAAAAGCATTTCCTCTAAAATCAGGGACAAGACAAAGATGTCTGCTCTCACCAGTCTTATTAAGTAGAGTACTTGAAATTGTAGCCAGAGCAAATGGGCAAGAGAAGGAAATAAAATAGATGTAAACAGGAAAGGAAGAGGTCAAATTATCCTTATTCAATGATTATATGCTTAGAAGACCTTAAGGCCCCACAAGATTTGTAGAGCTGATAAACAAATTCAGCTAAGTAGAAGGATATAAAATCAACATAAAAAATTGACAGCTTTTCTATATACAAAAAATGAACCTGCTGAGAACGAAATCCGGAATAACATTCTTAATAACCTCAAAAGAATAAAATATATGGAATAAATCTAATCAAAGAGGTGAAAATTATAGAACACTGAAAGAAGAGATGGAAGAAGACACTAGAAGATGGAAAGATGCTCTTATGTTCACAGATAGGCAGAATATTAAAATGACCATATTATGAATAATGATCTACAGATTCAATGCAGTCCTTATCAAAGTGCCAGTGACATTCTTCACCAAACTAGAAAAAAAAAGTCCTAAAATTTACATGGAGCAACAAAAGGCCCAGAATAGCCAAAGCAATCCTGAGCAAAAGAGCAATGCTGGAGGCATCACAATACAGCAGCCTAAAAGAATATGTTATTGGCATAAATACAAATATGTAGAGTAATGGGACAGAATAGAAGATGCAGAGACAAATCTACCTAAGTATAGTCAACTGATTCCTGTCAAGGGTGCCAAAAGCATACATGGTAGAAAAGACAGCCTTTTTAATAGTCATGCTGGGAAAACTATATATCCGTATGTGGAAGAATGACACTAGACCCCTATCATCCTATAGAAAAGTCAACTCAAAATGCTCAAAGACCTAGAAATAAGACCAGAAAGTTTGCAACTGCTAGAAGAAAACATAGAGCTGGGAGTGGTGGTGCACACCTGTAATACTTGGGAGGCTGAGACAGAGGGATCACAGGTTTGAGTATAGCCTTAGCAATGTAGTGAGAATTTTAGGAACTTAGTGAGATCCTGTTTCAAAACAAAAAAATTAGAAAGGGCTGGTGGTGTAACTCAGAAGTAGAATACCTCTGTGTTCAATACCTAGTAACATACACACATACACACACCACACACACACACACACACACACACACACACACGAAGAAGAAGAAGAAGAAGAAGAAAACAGGAGAAACACTTCAATGAACATACAAACAATACAGGCACAGACAATGATTTCCTCAGCAGGACTCCTGTAGCTCAGGAAATAATGCAAAGAATTAATAAATGGGATGACAAAATAAAAAGGCTTCTGCATAGCATAGTAAACATTTAAGAGCATGAAGAGAGAGCCTACATACTGAAGAGAAAATTTTTTCCAACTACTCTTTTGACAGAGAATTAACATCCAGAATATATAAAGAACTCAAGAGATTTAACACCAATAAAACAAATAATCCAATCACCAAATAGGCAAATTAACTAAACAGACACTTCTTTAAGGAAGAAATACAAATGGCCAACAAGTATATATAAAAAAGGATCAACATTTTTGCCACCAGGGAAATGCAAATCTAAACTATAATGAGATATCATCTCACTCCATTTAGAATGGCAATCATCAAGAAAACAAATAATAATAAATGCTGGTGTGGGTGCAGCAAAAAAGGAACTCTCATACATTTCAGATATTAGTATAACCACTATGGAGAGCAGTATGGAGGTTCCTCAAAAGACTAGGAATAGAACTACCTTAGGACTCAGCTATACTGCTCCTTGGTATCTACCCAAAACAGTTAAAGTCAGCATACTATAGAGATACACACACACACACACACACACACACACACACACACGTTTATAGCAGCACAATTCACTATAGCCAATTTATAGAAACAACCTAGGTGTCTGTCAAAGATGAATGAATTAACAATGTGTTATATGCACAATGGAGTTTTATTCAGCTATAAAGAATGAAATCATGTCCTTTGCGGGAACGTAGATGAAGCTGGAAGTCATTATGTTAAGCAAAATAAGCCAAACTCAGAAAGTCAAGGGTCATATGTTTTCTCTCATATGTGGAAGCTAGAGAGAAAAAGGGAAAAGGGAGAATGTATGTAGAAGGGAGAAAGGGAGACCAGTAGGGTAGAAGAAAGAGATCTCGGGATGGAGAAGGAGAAGGCAAGGGAAGAGACTGGGGAAATGAAATTGATTGAATTATGTTAAGTGCATGTGCGAATATGCTGCAATAAAACCCATATTTTGTATAATTATTATGCACCAATAAATTTTTTAAAGTGTCATGGATTTTTCTGTATCCACTAAGTCACATAATATTATCAAAATATGACTCTATGGACCACATTGGGGATAGAGTTAGGTTAGATAATGGCTATTAAAGTAGGTTCAAACAGAAAGAATTCGTTCTGATGTTCTATATCACAATAGGATAACCATAGACTACAACAATTTACAATATATTTCAAAATAACTAGAAGAGCCTAAAATTTCCCAGTCCATAGAAATGATAAATGCTTGAGAAGGAAATGCTAATTAACCTGATTTGACCATTGTACATTACATAGCTGCAACAACTTACTATATTATACTCCCTAAACATATACAGCTGGCCTTGAACCTGAGCTCCTCTTTTTCTCAGCCTCCTAAGTACTGGGATTACAGATGTGTACCAACACACCCAGCTAGACTATAGTCTTTAATGATTGGCAAGATAAGCAGTGCATTATAGTATTGTCAAATGAATTTATGTTAACATGTAAAGAAAAGATGGGTTAACCTCCTCATGGGTTACATAATGACTCCTTTTTAATTTTCAACTATCAGTTCTAGAGAAATAAAGTTATTTAAAATTTGAATAGGATATTGAAGGGTACAAAGAAACATGGCTTTTATACTCCAAATAAAATAAAGCTGCCAGGAAAAAGAAAAAGGTAGGTTTTTGAGAAATGTTCTATGGCACATTATAGCAATCAATTTTCTCTTTGGTGACACTATAACCAAGAAGGGTAAAACTGCAGTAATTTAAGACTAAAGTCAGAAATGAATAAAATTATGTGGCTTTACATTTTAAAAATTACTGAACTGCGAAATAGTCTAATACAATTCAAAACACACACTGAGCTCTACAAGTGAGCTAGTGTTGGGGATCAAGGCAGAAATACATCCTACCAGAACCTGGTACAGAAAGACATAGCTGGGTGACAAAGAAAGAGGCCAGGTCCTCCATAAAGTCAGGTGGAATTAATAACTTCATAGGAGGCTTTTTAAAAAAAAAAAACACCTCCTGTATTTATCATTTGTATGATTTCATAATATTCTTTGGGCTACATAGTCACCATAAATAACTGTATATGGGGTTTATGGATTTTCTTCATAACTTGGGCAGCTACAGAAACTACATTATTACATTATTGACCATGTAAAATCCTTTCTCATTTGATCTGGCCAAATACTATAATGATATGTACATAATTATGTTTATATCAAGACAATATACAATAGACAATTTATGGAACCAACCCAGGTGTCTGTCAACAGATGAATGGATAAAGAAAGAACATAAAGAAAAACAAAATTATTGTTCCTTACTGTCAATTTTACTGTCAATTGCAGTAAAATGGATGGAATTGGAGAATATTTTGTTAAGTAAGTCAGTCTCAGAAAGTAAGGGTGGCATGTTTTCTATCATATGTGGAAGCTAGAGAGAAAATAGGAAACATAAGGCACTTTAAATAATGTAGAGAGAGACCTGTAGAGTAGTTGTGAGGGGTTAGGGGAAGGAGTTAGGAAGGGGAAGAGGGAAGATTAAAGAAGGAAACAGTTGACATAATACTATGGCAATATGTGAAGGTATTACTACCAATCTCACTAACTCGTGTAGAGGGAGGAGGATGGAGCAGGATGGGATGTGGAGGGAAATACACAAAGAACTGTGCGCATATATGTTTTTATCATATTGCTTCTCACTATAATGTACAATTGAAATGCACTAATAAAATAATAAAAATATAAGTACATTAAAATTATATTTCAGGTGAGAAAATTCAATTAATATTAAGGTCACCAGAATTAATCAAATTTTTAACAGCACCAGATTTGATGCTTCTGTTTTTTCCTGTTATAAGTAATGCTCTGATGAATATTTTGTATACACATCTCTTTTTGGACAAATGCAAGAATTTCTCTGGAATAAATACTTAGCAAGTAGAATCTCTGAGTAATTGGGTATGCTCATTTTCTTTTACTGGTTACTGACAGTTCTCTCTCCAAAAGGACTGCATCAACTTTGAAATTTGCCCCACTGTGCAAGAATATATTTTCCTCTGGTATCTTTTCTTCCACATTCTCACTAACACCTATAATTATCTTACATATTTACTTTTTGTCATTCTAGCAGGAAAAGGAGTACATTGTTGCTATATTTGGTAATACTCAGAAGAGATGTTGAGCATATTTCCATTTGTTTATTGGCCATTAAGATTCTCATTTTCATGAATTTTCAATTAATGCCATTGACACGGTTTTTAATTGGATGATTTGTTCTTATTTATCCTTTTTGGTTTGGGGTTATTTAAATATTCTGAATACTATTTCATGCCTTGCAAATACCACACCTTAACTTGCATGCTAACAAAGTGGGTCAAGCTTTTTATCACCATTTTTTCTTGCCTAGCAATTTTACAGTATAACTTACACACCATAAAATTCAACTTTTTAAATATAATCCTCTCCCATGAGCAAGGTATAGAGTAGTTGAAAAATTCCCTCATGACCCCTTTTATTTAACCTCTTCCTCAAGCCCTAGCCTCTGGCAACCAGAGAATGATGTGTTTTCCAGAATGCCACAGCAATGTAAGCAGAGTCATACTGTATGTAGCCTTTAGGGTTTATATAATAAAATTTTACACACACACACACACACACACACCTGTGATATATTTTATTATATAGACATATCAACATTTGTTTATTCGTTGATTGAAGGACATCTGTGTTGCTTGAACCCAAGTGGAATTAAATACCTCCTGCATTTATCGGTTGTATGGATTACAGAATGCCCGTTGGGCCACATGTTCACCATCAATAACCGTATGTGGGGTTTATGGATTTTCTTTATAATTTGAGCAGCTACAGAAATTATCTGCACACATTTTTTTGCCAGTTGCTTTTATTGTGCCTTAAATTTTCATTGGAACTGGAATTTAATATATATATATTATTAATATAATATATATATATATTATATATATATATATATTATATATATATAATATAATAGGAGGAGTTTTTTTTGGGGGGGGGTGGGAGGGTCCTGGGGATTGATCCGAGGGGCATTCTACCTCTGAGCTACACTCCTAGCCTGATGTTTTTATTTGGAAACAGGGTCTCACTCAGTTGCTGAGGCTGGCCTCAAACTGTGATCCTCCTGTCTCAGCTCCCAAGTGCTGGGATTACAGACATGTACCACCATGCCTAGCTAAGAGGAATAATTTTAATCTTGGGTATTAGAATCTGAGGTGAATGAGTTGTTTTTTTCCTACACATATGGATTAGTTTTTTTAAAAGCAACTAAAAATACATATTTGACATTTACCAAAATCTCAGCATACTTCCTATAAAGAGGTTAACAATATAATGAATATTCAACAGAGGTTGGGGATCATTTTGAAAGAATAGAATATATGTTTTTGAAAGGAAAAGTAAATTGTTTCCTTATAAACATATTTCTAAAATTATTATGTAAAAGTCAATAAGCTAAAGCAACTCAGTTTACAAACATTAAGTTATTTACCTTATAATTATATATATCTCATTAATTAATTAATTAATTATTCCATTTCTTGAAACAACGGTCAATGGTTTGTTTTATCCAATTTAGTTATTTTGTCATTATGACAATGGCTATCTTAATATTTTAAATAGCAGTGGTCTAAAAACACAGCTAATATAATCTGAGGAATTTAATACTAGACTTAATAATGCTGATTCCTAAGTCTTCTCTGGGGATTCTGAGACAGTACACCTGTAATATGGTTTAGGATTCTCTGTCAGGAAAAACACAAGAAGTTTCCATTGACAATCTAGAGAGGTTTCATAGTTTGGATTTGATTACTGGATCTTTTGAGGAGGAGGGAGAAGAAAACAGGCCGTTATGGTAGAGCAGGCACACTAGAACCGTGAAAAGGGACATCGGAAAAATCTAATAGCACAGAGGTAATTTATTTTACTTAAAGGAGCATGAATCCAGTAATGGTCTGAATAAATTTCTAACCATATTCTTCATGAGGACCTGTTACCCAATTTAATAATTTTTATTGCTCATGCTTTCTTTTTGCCCATCTGTCTTCCTCCATTAAAAAGTTTGGTTTTGTTTCTATTTTTTATTTGCACGTGTTTACAACTGTTTTATAATAATGATGTGGCAATAAATCAAAGTTTACTCATTAAAAATATTCTTTATTTTGAAACAGGGTCTCACTAAGTTGTGGAGGGCGTCACTAAGTAGCTGAGGCTGGCCGAGAACCTGTGACCTTCCTGTCTTAGCCTCCCAAGTACTGGGATTACAAGCATGCGCCATCATGGCCGACTATTTTTTATACTTTTATTGGTACATAAAGTGTAGCTCATAGTGACAGTGACATACACACACACAAAGTTAGCTATCTTTCCCCAACAAATGGTATTTCAAAGTAAAAAACAGATGCTTGAATTAAAATTGTGCTTTATAATGATCAAAAGCATAGCATTCATGTGATTGTCTTTGTCCTGGAGTAATTGTTGCTGCTTTTTATTTCATCTCCCTGGTTATCAAGTAAATAGAAACAAAACATTCTTGGTTAATTGTATTTACCATAATTTCAGAAGCTTATGAGGTTGAAAGTCATGAGGTATTTTTCTGAATTCAGCAATATATATTTTTAGTAGAAACACAATAAAGAAACTCAAAATATAAGAAGCCTAAAAGAATCATAAGATGAACTTTAAGTTAAAGGGCTTGGAACTTAAAGCCAAGTTAGTTGTAGATTAGCTATGTGTATTATTGAAAAATGAGCAATTCTTCTTTTCTTCAATCTTTCTTTCTTCTAGAACCTCACTATGTATTATATAATTTATTCCTCTGTATCTACAAACCACCTCCCCTTAATTTCAATTGAAAACTATATAAGAATAAATGTTATAATCATACCACCATTGCTAATGATTTATAACAAACTGTATTAAATTATATCTAGAAATAATCTTTTTTTTGCGGTATTGGGGATTGAACCCAGGGGCATTCTACCTCCGAGCTACACCCCCTAGCCCTATTTTTTCTTTATTTTTTAAAACAGGGTCTCACTAAGTTGCAGAGGGCCTCACTAAGTAGCTGAGGCTGGCCGGCCGCGAACCTGTAATCCTCCTATCTCAGCCCCCCAAGTACTGGGATAACAGACCTGCGCCATCACGCCTGCCTAGAAATAATCTTTTAAAGGGTTCATTCTAGTATATGCTGCTCATTAAAAGAGCTCAAACATATCCAAGCATAACTTTGGTTAAGTTGTTAACAAAGAAGCAGTTTAGCATGAGTTCATTATAGTTATGATGTTTCTTATAAATAATAATAACTTCAGTGTTCCATCATCATTAAAATGTAAAGAGTTTTGTAGAGTGGTTTGAATTATAATTACATCAGGCTGATTAACACACTTCTTAGCAGATCACAAACTCTTCTGGGAGGTGAAGGAAGCAGAGCTTTCTGCCTGCCTCTCAGTTGTATGTCTCCTACTTTCACATTTGGCTAAAATGAAGGGGAGCTCCATTCAGTGACAGGAAAATTCCCCTCCCCCCACACACAAAGAAATGACTGAAATGATTGCATTATTTTTCCTATGAACTATCACAAAGCGCAAAGTAATAGGAATGGCTTAACTTTCGTATTTGGTGACTCATCCTATCACACATACAGACCCCAAGCTTACAGATGTGAGTCACAATAGCAGGCTGATTCAGTTTACTAAGTGGGATGGACTTCTCCTGAGACTTAAGTGCTTATTCATACACTAACAAAAGAAAAAATGTTTACTGAAAGAACAAATGTTTGAAACATCGTGAAGCTAATAACAAAGCACAAGGAGTCACACAATATTTTAAGCTAGTCTTCTTGTTTCAAAACAGGAATATAAACTGGGTGTGATGGCCCACACCTGTAATCCCAGTACTTGGGGGGCTGAGACAGGAGTATTGCAGGTTGGAGGCCAGCCTCAGCAGCTCAGTGAGACCCTCAGCAGTGTAGTGAGACCCTGTTTCAAAATAAAAAATAAATAAAAATGGCTGAGGATGTAGCTCAGAGGTAGAATGCCTCTGAGTTCAACTCCTAGTACCAAAACAAACAAACAAACAAACAAGGAAACCCCTCAAAAACAGGAATATAAAGTGAGGTTGCCTCAAAGAATCAAATCTTATATCCATGATATTAAACTGAATTATTTATTTATTATAGTACGGGGAATTGAACCCAGGGTCATTCTATCTCTGAACTACACCCCAACCCTACTTTTATTTTTTATTTTGAAACAGGGTCGGTCTCACTAAGTTGCAGAGGGCCTCACTAAGTAGCTGAGGCTGGCTAGGAGCCTGCAATCCTCCTGTCTCAGCCTCCTTAGTACTGAGATTACAAGCATGTGTCACCATAACTGATTAAACTGAATTTATAAAATGTTAAGAATGTTAGATTTCATTTTTAAGTTTCTCCTAGAGACTTCTTTTTTTTTGCCTTTTCCAAAAATTTCTCTGTCAGTCTGCAGATCTTTTTCTACCATGGCCTTGCTTTCCTCCCCTTCATTATTATTTGCCTATTGATTTCAAACATTCAAAACCAAAGATAATCCTGATAGATATTGCTTAACAAACAGGGGTGCCATATGATAAGAGTTATTATTTTTGTATTTCCCTTTAAGATTGATAAGTTAAACAAACTGCAGTACAGGTTTCAAGATGTAGATGAAGGTTTATGTCCTGTGTTGGGGAAAATCAGAGCATTCCTACTTCATAAAAGATAGGAAGTGCGCATCTCTGACTTGAATGGCACAGTGAAAGTTACACACCAAATTCAGAATGTTTGTTTCCAGGGATTATAGATCCAGGAATATAATGCTTGCCCCACATGACATGGCCACTGGGTGGTATTTGGCCTGATGTAATCTTACTCAAAATCTACTTGCTATCAGGAACACTACAATAAAAGAGTTTGCAAGCATGGGAGCTGTTGGTAAAGATGAGTAGAATATAGAGAACAAAATTTAATAATCCCTGCCCTATACTAGCTCCCAGTTTTTGATGTGTTAGTGACTCCTGTCTCAGCCTCTCAAATACTAGAATTAGAGATGTGCACCACCATGCCCTGTGCAACTTTTTCTTAAATAAGAAGAAAGAGATAATTTCAATGAACAATTAAAGCAGGGTTATTCTATTTTTAAACAAATTTTAACCCACACCTTCCTGTTTGCAGTTCATCCCTCTTTCCCTCCCTTCTCTCCGCTGTTCCCCCTCTTCTTTACCTTTTTTCCTTCCTCCCATTTAAAGTAATAATAGCCACTGAGCACCTTCTCCATGGCATATAAAATCCTATGAACTAAGTGGTTGAACAAGTCTCTGTCCACACAGAGTTTAATTTTAGTAGAAAAAACTAATAACAACTGAATGAATTTATAATCTTTTTGATGGTGGTAAGTTCTGTGGTGACACTTGAACCTGGGTAAAGGGGACAGACTGTAATCTTGGTGAGGGAAGACAGATATTTTACATACAGTGGTTAGAAAAGGCATATATGAGCCGAGTGTGGTGGCGCACGCTTGTTATCCTATTTCTTGGAAGGCTAAGAACGGAGGATCCGGGTTCGCGGCCAGCCTCAGCTACTTAGTGAGGCCCTAAGAAAAGGCATGCATGACAAGATGATACTTGAGCAATAACCAAAGAGAAATGATCAGCTACTTGGCTCTATGGAGGGAGAATGTTGGGCAGGAGAACTCTCAGCCTATTCAATTTTCAAGTATAATGAGGATTTGCGAGGATGAAATTGGAAGGGGAGAATTTGGAGAGGTGGTAATGTAGGTTTTGAAGACACATAGCTCTTTAGGTCTTCTCCATAATGTTGAAAACCACTGGCAAGTTTTAAGCAAATGAGAGACAGGACCCCACTCATACTAGGAAATGACCCTTCTAGCTGCTAAGTGGAGAGCGTACAGCACCACCCCAGAGGGCATCACAAAGGAATACAGGGAGAAAAGCCACTTCCTAGAGTCAGGGAAGAGAATTCATAGAGAATGTACTATAGGACAAAACTCAAACTCTTATTCCATGGTATATTACATTTGGCTTTCACTATGAAAGAAATCCTTGCTCTATTAAGAAAGGTAGGGATCTTGGATTTTCGTGGAGGTTCTTGTGCCAGGGTGGAAACCCCCGGTGAACATTTGCGTCCCCAGGCCCCGGCAGAAGCGGCTGTCACTGGGTTTGTCCTGGCTGTGTTGTTCCGCGGTTCTTTGCTCTCTCACCCTGGTTTCTCCTCTTCTCTCCTGTCCTGTATCTGTGCTTGGTGGCTACTGCTCTTCTTCCTCTCATAGAATTCTAGTTTGGGTGCAGTTTGTGGGGGAGAATAGCATCCATGAGGAAGTGACAAGCCAACTGCACAGACTCCAGCATGGATTTTTAAGCCTCATCACTGATGCCAGCAAATGTATGAGTCCAGAATTTTCATTATGTGAGAAATAGAAACACTTACTTTGTTAATGTAGTAAGCCCAAATGCTGTTCTCTATAAACAAGCTCTCTTAAATGAAAAAGAAATCTTCTTAATTTCTGACTTTCACTTTATGTGACCAGGCATGGTGGCTTGAGCCTGTAATCTCAATACTTGGGAGGCTGAGACAGGAAGATTGCAGGTTTGAGGCCAGCCTCAACAATTTAATGAGACCCTGTTTCAAAATTAAAAAAAAAAAAAAAGGCTGGGGGTGTAGCTCCAAGGCAGAATGCCCCTTGATTCAAT
>PVJS01023556.1:18081-29593 GCA_004027185.1 Glis glis
AAAAAAAAAAAAAAAAAAAGAAAAGAAAAGAAAGAAAAACATACTGGCCGTGGTGGTGCATGCTTGTAATCCCAGTACTTGGGAGGCTGAGATCAGAGGATCTGGGTTCATAGCCAGCCTAAGCTACTTAGTGAGGCCCTCCACAACTTAGTGAGACCCTGTTTCAAAATAAAGAATAAAAAAATAGGTATGGGGGTGAAGCTCAGAGGTAGAATGCCCCTGGGTTCAATCCCCAGTACCGCAAAAAAAAAAAAAGAAAAAAGAAAAACACCTACAGGTTTGCTGAAAGGCCCCACAGACTTAACACTTTGTAGCAGTTTTATATTTTTTGTTTTGTTTTTGTGGGTTTTTGTTTCATTTTGTATTTTTTTTTTTTTACTCACTGAATACACATAGCAAAGGATGCAGTGTAGCAATGGCATAGAAAGGGGTCCTGAGATCTTCCCCCTCCCAAGACATCACACGGATGCACTTTGCCTTCATGTCAATCATGGGGATGCATCCCAAATACCTTACTGCCAGGAGGGCCCCAACTGCGCCTGTCGTGGAGGTCTCTCATAACATCCTGACCAGGTGCCATACCTCCAGTGATAAGTGCTGCACCCAGAGCAACAAATCTTCTTCCCAAACCACATGCTAACAAAGAAAATATCTTGCCTAGAAATCATTTAGGCTTATGGTTACAGAACATTTATCTTTAGCTCATACATTCCATTGCATTCGCCAATAGCTCCGGAGATAAGCATGAGATCACTCCAAATTAGCTGTGATGAACTCATGCTATGGGCATTATTAAGTATAATATTTGATATATATTTTGTAGACATTTGTCATCAAATTAAGGAATTTCCTACGTACTTCTAGTTTCTTTTGTTATGAATATAGATATATCAAATGCTTTTCCACAGTTATTGAGAGGTGGTCTGATTTTATTTTTGTCTTTAATCTAGTATTATAGTTAGTCACATGATACCAATAACAATGATACTTTCTAAATTGAACTATACTTGCTTTGTTAGTATAGAAAATTCTGTTTTGCAAAACTAATTATCAATTTTTAAGAATTTGATTGGTGCAATATAATTACACACAGCATCTCTTGGCCTGTTTTTCCTGCATCCCACCCTGCTCCCCGTTCTTCCTTCCTGAACATGTTAGTGAGATTTCTAGTGATGAGTTCAATATGGACACAACATTATTTGAACTGTTTTCTTTCTCAGGCCTCCTTTTTCCCCCTCTCCATTGAACCCAGGGGCATTCTACATCCAGGCTATACCCCGAGCCCTATTTTTATTCTTTATTTTAAAACAGTGTCTCACTAAGTTGTGGAGGGCCTCTCTAAGTAGCTGAGACTGGCCAAGAACCCTGATCCTCTGGTCTCAGCCTCCCAAGTACTGGGATTACAAGCGTGCACACCATTTCTGGCTCCTCCCCTTCCTCTTCTTCCATCTCCTTCCACTAGTCTACTAGTCTCTAGTCTCATTTTTGTGAAGTCCCTTTTCTATTCTATTTTCTTTCTAGCTTCCACAGGTGAGAGACAACATATGACCCTCAACTTTTTGAGATTGGCTGGTCTCTCCTTGCATAGTGTTCTCTAGTTCCATACATTTTCCTGCAAATGACATAATTTTGTTCTTCTTTATTGGTGAGTAAAATCCCATTGTGTATATATACCATATTTTCTTTATCCATTCATCTGTTGGCAGACACCTAGGTTGGTTCCATAATTTTGATATTGTGAGTGTGCTGTTACAAATATGGGTATGCATGTATCAGTATAGAATTCTAACTTTAATTCTTTTGGAAAGATAACAAGGAGTGGTATCACTGGGTTATATGATGGTTCGATTCCTAGTCTTTGGGGGAACCTCCATAACTGATTTCCAAAGAAGCTGTACTAATTTACAGTCCCACAGTGTGCAAGTGTTCCTTTTTTTCCCCACATCCTTGCCAGCATTTATTATTGTTTATGTTCCTGGTGATTGCCACTATAACTGGAGTTAGATAGAGTCTCAGTGTACTTTTAACTTGGATTCCATGATTTCTAATGATGTTGAATATATTTTTATATATTTGTTGGCCATTTATATGTCTTCTTTTGAGAAGTGTCTTTTAAATATTTATCAATTTTATAGCAATAAATGAGGCTAATGTGTACATTTCTCATTCAGTTTGGGAATCAAAGTTACACAAAACTCATAAATGAATCATGAAACTTCCTTTGTTTTTAACAAAGCCTAAAGATTTTTATAAATTCTATCCTTCACATGAGAGCATTAGCTTTCTTTACTTATCTTTCATCATTATCTAAAATTTTAGTTTATCATTTTAACAGAAAACATTAGATGTCTTGATATGTTAAAATCTGCAAGTAGATAATACAGCAACAAATAATAAGAGATACTATAATTATTTGACTGAATTGACTATATTCATAAAAATATACTTAAAAAATAAAATTTTCAAACTTAAGTTGTATAAAGATTAAAATAAATTCACGTCAATACACAGTTTAAGTTTATTGAAGATATCTTATGAGCTTTGGTTTATTTTTCTTGTTCATATCTATAAAATTTATATAATGAGGGTCAATACTATAAGACCAGGATAAAGAATATTTGTCAGGCTGGTGCTACAACTAAGATATATTTGATTATGTCAATATGTACATAAAACATATGTAGGTTAAGTATAAGCAATTTTGAATGTAAAATATTATAAAAATACTTACAAAGGAACTAATGCCAATTCGTGACAGCATTCCAGCAGTGAAAATTCAATGTTTTCTTTTTTATTGGAAATAAATAATTATAACTATGTTTGCAAAGCCAACACTGAAGTAAAACTGGTGAATAAATCAATGCGACTCAGTCTGTGTCCTCATAATTCATTGAATTAAATGCTATAATTTCCTACACAAGACTCCACAGAAAATGCAACCTAATTTGATCAGAAATGTTTACAGATGCATCAAGTTAATTCATTTAATAGAGAAGACTGGATTATACCTCAACAACTGGCATTGGAGGAATAGAAATTCTGGGACCACTAAACACATAAAAACATTTGCAAGTAACAAGTATTGACTTGCTGTCAGGTAGCAATCACAGAAATGTCTGATAAGCAATATACTAAGTGGTTGCAGAAACAGTTTGCTACCACCCTTTCATGGTGACATGATAAAGTAATAACAAGCTAAAATCATGCTTTTATCTGGCAAAACAAAGCCTCATTTATCTAACACTCATCCATCCAAATTTCTAATTAATCAAAATGCAGTCTTCTAAACCACAAAATCCTGAAGTGCTACTCATTAGCTACTGATCTTGGGCCAAATATTTAACTTGCTTCTCAGTTTCCTTGACTATAAAATACAAATAATGACTGCACCTCTTCATAGGCTATTTATTAAAAAATAAGTAAATATATTCAAGATGGTGAGAGTAGTGTCTGACACATAGTAAAAAGTTATGGAAGTAGTACCTGTTATTATTTGTGGCCTTATGTAACATGGAAGAGATTGTTTGGTGGCAGTATCTGTACAGATATTTTCAGGGAAATTTGATAGAGAGGACACTCAGGCCAGGTATCATTATGATTTAACTAAACGAGAAGAAATACCTGTGAAGGTCACAGAATAGAGACAAAAATATGGTAAAAAACTAAGATTTTATAAGATTATAGAATGTATTGCCTCCCCCATACTTTAAGAACATACCAACAGGTTAAAGTATAATCACAGTGAATTATAGCTGAAAGAGCTGCAAAATGCAAATAGTCTCTGAGGAGGAAAACTCAGAAAAGTGCAAAGTCAAGAAGAGAAACAAAAACAAGGAACCTAGAGGAATTTGGAATTTCTTGTATACACAGCAATAATAAAATTGAAACAGACAAATGCCTGGCCAGACTAACATAAATCCTCACACTGGAGATCTGTTTACTTCAATTCTTATTACCCAAAAAACATGTCCATCTTTCAAGAACAACAACAAAATATTACAAGACACACCAACAGGCAAGAAAAATATGAGCTTCAGAAACAAATCAAATGTTGGGACCAGATACAGATATGACACAACTGCTGGAATTATTAGAGAAGGAATATAAAAGAATGGTGATAATTATGTTAAGGGTTGTAATGGGTAAGGGAATATAATGCAAGAAAAGATGGTAAAAGTACACAAAGGTGTGAGAATTTGAGGTTAGAATCAAAAGTTAATACTAGAAAAATATGATCCAGAAATGAAGTATGCTTTTAGCAGGTTCATCAATAGACTTGAAAAGATTTAGGAAACAATCAGTAGCTTGGCAATATAACAAACTGAAATGAAGGAATAAAACATCAACAGTAAGAACTTTGGGTGAAATTTCAAAGGTGTGTGTGTGTGTGTGTGTGTGTGTGTGTGTGTGTGTGTGTGTGCATACAGATATATCTCCCTGCTTTGTCAACTGAGATGACTGAGAAGGAATGGCAATCCAGTAACTAAAAGTATACTAAGCATTCAGACCTGGGTTTCTAATACATTCTCCGTTAAAAAAAATACAAAAGATAATCCTGCATATCAGTATTTTTAAGTTGTCTATGTATAAATTCTGCATATATAATCTTAGACTTAAATAAAAAATTCTTCTTAAAGTTGTTTTTAAAATAGTAATTTTTATATTCATTTATTGGGTGCATTGTAATTATACATTTGATAGGTGTCAGGTTAGCAAAATCATACATGCACACATTGCTCATTTAGCCCAACCTTTTATCCCACCCTATTCCCTCCCTGTTCTTTTCCTTTAGTGCTCTGCATAGTGATTGAGTCTTATAAGTTTGTATATATACATCATGCACTTTAGTGAGTTTGCCTCCACCCCCCCTCCCAACTCCCTTAGTTAGGTCATCTTCTTTGTTCATCTAAAGTTTTCTTCTTCCTTGTCTGGTGTCCCTTCTAAGTCTCCTTCTATCTAGCTTCCACTAATTAGGGCGAACATCTGACTTTTCACTCTTTGTGACTGACTAATCTCACTTAGCATAATGTTCTCTAATTCTTTCCATTTCCCTACAAATGATGTAATTTTGTCCTTTATGGCTGCATAAAGTTCCATTGTGTACATATACCACAGTCTTGTAATCCACTCATCTGTTGATGGACACCTTGGCTGGTTCCAAAGTTTGGCAATTGTGAATTGTGCAGCTATAAATATAGACACACATGCATTAGTCTGGTAGTTTGGTTTCATATCTTTTGGGTAAATGCCTAGAAGTGGTATTGCTGGGTCATATGGAAGGTTCGTTCCCATTCTTCTGAGGATCCTCCACACTGTTTTCGAAAATGGTTGCACTAATTTGCAATCCTACCAACAGTGTATTAAAGTTCCTACTTCTCCACATCCTCACCAGCATTTGTTGTTATTTGTGTTTTTAATGATTGCCATTCTTATTGGGGTTAGGTGATATCTCAGGGTAGTTTTGATTTGCATCTCTCTGACTGCTAATGATGTTGAACATTTTTTCATACATGTATTGGCCATTTGTATTTCTTCTTCTGTGAAGTGTCTATTTAGTTCACTTGCTCATTTTTGATTGGGTTATTTGTTTTATAGTGGTAATTTTTTGAAGTTCGCTGTATATTCTAGATATTAGTCCTCTATTGCTGGGGTTTCCACCCAGTGCCATGAAAGGTCCTGGTGGACTAGCAGAAGCCTGCTCTAGAGTACCGAGTACCGGGCCTCTCCCACGTGGCAGTGATTCAGCATATCAATGGCAAAGATGGCGCTGGCGGACCCCTCCTAACCTCAAGAGGGCTATGATAGGCAGTTACCTCCTTCCGTGCTCACAGACAACAGGTGCCTCCACCTATGATAGGTTACAGGGGGGCGTGGTGACCCGACCCTCACGTGCCATTGGGTCACACCATACTGCTTGTGAGTTTCCTGTATGGCCTCTACTTTAAAAGGGGGATTGGATTTCTAATAAACGAGATCGTGCCAGACATGTCTCCTGGTCCGTGGTGTGTGTTTTCGGGCCGTGTGGAGTCTTGCTCCCCTGTCAGTATCGTACCACTCTCGGGCGGGACCCGAGAGACTGGTGCCCCGTGTGAGGCATTTCTCTCTACTTCGATAACTTCTGCCTAATTCAACAATGCTGAAAGGTAGGTGGTCTTCAGTACAAACGTCCGCCCATAAATTATGGGGAAGTCGAATTCTAAACCTGACCCAGCCCTTAAATCCCTTCCTCTCCTTTTAAAAAGCTGAGGATTAAATCTATCTGGCTCGGGCCTTGGGTGCGGCAGCCAGGAGGAGCCTCTGCTGCCCGCAGGGGAAGATGTGGCGCTGGCTCTGCCAGCGCGCTGCGCCACCGAAAACTGGGCTCGAGCAGAAGGCACAGCGGCACCAGCTAAGCTGCGGTTGCATGCCTGGCTCGTGTCCGGAGTCGCCGCTGCCGCCGCCGGCGGTTTCCCGCGGGCCTGGCGCCTCTTCCGGCATGGTGGTGCGGGTCGGGGACGGTGCACAGCGGAGCTCGGGGCACGATAGATGCAGGAAAGAGATGGCGCTGCCGAAAACCAGGCTCGAGCAGAAGGCGTGGCGGCGCCGGCTAAGCCGCGGCTGCGTGCCCGTGGGAAACCACTGGGACCCCCGCCGCCCTGGCCCCACCCCCTGGGAGGGAAAAGTGGGGAGCGGTATGGGGCAGGATGAAGCTGGGAAAAGGGCCACGTGAAGCAGGCCCGGGCGGAGAAGTGCCCCGGAGAGGGGCCCAGCAGGGTCCAGCCTTTAAAAAACCTTATCAAGATATCATTGGGCTTTAGATGTTTTCTATTATAGAGCTTGAGTGGAAGCATGGAAAAGTGAAATCAAGCCGCCTGCAGCAGCCGTTTGCCCAAGACCTTAGCGCTGTCTACGTGTGTCTGTGCGTCTATATGTGTGATCTCTTGTAATGTGTCTGTCTATATGGTACCGTACAGAGGCTTGTTAAATGAGCGCTCATTAAGTTTAAAGAAAACATAAGATCAAATGCCTCTAAGTTCACGTGACTTAAGTAAATTCTAACAACTGAATAAATCTAACATATGTTCATGAGATTAAAATAAAAATGTCCTTAGAATTATTAACAAATGCCTTTTTTCCTAGGTAAATAATCAAAATCATGTTTCTGTGCGAAGTTACAAATATAATGCCTATTGCTTTTAAAGTCTTTTTCTCTTTTTCTTGATAAAAAAGGGATTAAACATGGGACAAGGTGACAGAGATCCTATTCTTCAACAAATCATGTCCATCTATCCTGTTACACAGGGTCCTAATCCAAATAATTTGCAGCAAATTTTAAGAAAACATGTTCTTTTTAACTTTAAATTTTTTTGGAAAAAAGGTCTTCAGTCATTCTTTATTGATTCCTGCTTAAAATAATGTTTGGCTTTTAAAATATAGTGAGGGATGCATATCTCAGGCTTTAAAAAATTTTAAATCATGCTATCCATACTTATCCCTGGAGTATATATTAGATAAAAGGCTAAAGACTTTAAAAATGAAGAAAATACTAATTTTTGTTATCCAGTTTGGCACTAATGTAAATTCAGAAATAAAGGTTCATTCTAAAAGATAATTCAAATCTAAATATTTAGAGTTTTCCTCCCTAAAAAATAGCGGTGGTAATATCTGATGTACAGTCTTCCTCAAAGTGACAAGTGGCCACCTAAATAATTTCATTTAGTGTCAGCTTTGACTGGTGGACACTGCCTCAGATATCCCCTGCTGTATAGACTTTCACATTCATGTCCAACTTGTAGTCTGTTGCTCACTGGCAGAAAATAGGTATCTATAATCTGGCACAATGCTTAATGTCCTGTCAGCAAAAAATAAGATACCTGGCAAATTAAAGCTACAAGATATTTGTTAGAAAAGGCTTAAAGTATTAACTATACTTGTTTAGCATCTAAGTTTTCACAGGTAATCTAAAACAGCTATTAGAACTGGTAAATTGAGTAAATATAAATGGTATAAGCTTTCATAAATGTCTATCCTTAAAATATCTAAATTGTGTAAGTTAAAATGCTAAACGTCAATTACTAAGTATAAAGTATTCTTGGCTTTTTAACATCAACAAAAGACAATATATTCAAGTGTATGGAATGTGTTCTTCATATGGGTAAAAGCAGATTAAGATTGCCTTCTTTTGGACATTAACTAAACAAAAATTACTGAGTTGAAATTTTTATTAAAATGTAATTCTATATATAAAAGGCTAAAGAATCTTTAGGCTATGTTTTGATTAACAACTATTAAAAACAAAGTATTTTATCTTACCTAAAAAAGGTAATTTATCCAAATTAAAAGATTTTTTATAAGGATTGGTTCTAATATAAGAAAACCCAATAAATAAAAGGAGATATTTAGTAAAATGGAGAGGTATTTTAGTAAGAAGGTTAAAGGAAAGAGGAAAATGCTTTTAGATGGGAAAGGATATTACATGGTAAAATTTTGTTCTAAATGATTGAATTATTCCATAAGGAAAGAGAAAGATGAGAACAAAAACTACAGAAGTTTAAGCATGTTACAGAAGGTTTGAGAAAGTTAGAGACAAATTATATAGGGTAAAACTCATTTTTTATGTGTAACTTAGATTGGCTAAAATTAAAAAAAATTATTTAAAGGATTTTCTAAAAATCACATTTGATGCTTTGATTTAATTAGGCTTTCTTAAGACATTGATCTGTTCTTGGTAAAATTTTACAAAATACTTGCCTAAAAGCAAAGATTTTTTTTCACATTTATTTAAGGCAGTTTCTTGTGTTTTCTTAGAACAATAGGATTTCTTCCTGCTCTAGGTAACAATCTACTAAGGCCTAGCTTAAACAAGAATCTTAACATCTTAATCAAGAAAGTACAGACTAAGTCACCACATACCCTATATCCTAAGGTAATTCAGCCACAAAAAATTCAAATCAGGAAAGTTGGTTAAAAAAGCTTGAACGATTTTCAAAAAATTATTGGGAGACATCTATTGGCTTCGTCCATATTTAAAAATTTTCACAAAAGAGTTAAAGCCTTTGATTGATATTTTAAAAAGGAGATTCCAGCCCTGCATCAGAGGGGACTTTAGGAAGGTAGGCAGGCGTTACAGGTACTGGAGTCAGCTATGGAACAGCAACAAGTATATATTTTCTACTGCTCATAAACCAACTGCTGTTCTATGGCAGGATGGACCATTGCTATGGATTCATTTACCTGTATCTCCTTCCAGAGTTTTAACACCCTATTGGGAGGCAGTTGCATGCTTAGTGTAAATGGTTAAGACGGAATCTAAAAAATAATTTGTAAGAGAACCTGCCTTGATAGGAGTTCCATTCACTACAGCAAGTGAACTGGTTATTTCAAAATGTGGATTCTTGGGCAATTGCTTTCACAGCTTTTGAGGGTAAAATTAATAATCACTATCCTAAAGATAAATTGTTAAAATTTCTAAATAATAATGCTTTAATTTTTCCAAAAATTATGAGACAGGAACCTTTAGCAGAAGCTTTGTTAGTATTTACAAATGAATCATCTAATGGGAAAACAGCATATGTTACTCAAAATAAATGTTTTTCTTTTAAAACAGCTCCTGCATCATCTCAGGTAGTAGAATTAACAGCTGCAGCTATAGTATTTCAGGAAGTAGCCACAGTTGCTTTTAATTTGGATACAGATAGTCATTATGTAGCTAAAACTTTACAAGTTCTTGAAACTGTTGTCTATGTAGATACTGCTAATGTTCAAGTAAAATTATTTTTACAAATTCTGCAACGCATTCATGATAGGAAGCATCCTTATTTTGTAGGTCATATAAGAGCTCATACAGGATCACCTGGTCCTTTAGCAGCAGGAAATGCACTTCCTGCCCAAAACAAATTTCAGTACCGCATTTTGGAGTCAATCCTCAAAGCTTAAAACTTAATCACTTATGGCAAAAGGAAGTGACATATGCGGCAAATTTGGTAAACTAAAGTATGTGCATGTTGCTATAGATACATATTCAGAATTTCTCATGGCTACTGCACAGACTGGGGAAGAACTAAACAGGTAATTACAAAATATTTTTGCCATCAATTTAACATTGAGCTTAAAACTGGTATTCCCTACAATCCTCAAGGCCAAGGGATTGTAAAATGCGCCCATAGGGCCATACAAGTAAAAAAGGGGGGGAGATATACCCCCAATTCCTTAAATCATTCACTTTTTATTTTGAATTTTTAAAATGTGGATGTACAAGGCATTCACTTCGCTTTTCATTTTGAATTTTTTAAATGTGGATGTACAAGGCCGCTCTGCTACAGACAGATTTTGGCATCCACACACTCAAGATATTTATGTTCAAGTGAGATGGAAGGATCCTTGCACAGGACAATGGCATGGTCCCGACCCGGTGTTAATATGGGGGCGAGGACATGTGTGTGCTTTTCCGCAGGATGCAGAAGGGACAAGGTGGCTTCCTGAGATGTTGGTGTGGTTTGCTGGACGAGTACCTGAGAAGGAGCTGGAGAATGAAGATGCTGTGACAGATGTGGCTGTCAATGGTATTTCTACAGATGACCTCGGCTGAAATTTACTGAACTTATGTTCCTGATCTGCCTATATTACATCCTGCAGTATGGGAAGGACAAGAAATTATGGTGATAGTAAAAGATCCGTGATTGCTTGCTCAGCCTGCTACAAGACGTTTGAGGATGCAGCAAGCTGGGAGCTTTAATTATTCTAGATCAGGAAGAAGGTTGCCTATTTATTTTGTTAAGGATGGTCAAAAGCCAGGGTGTATTGAGACTGATGTGTGTGCTTGATGGACAAGGGAAATGTTGTTATTATGAAGAAGAAATATGGAGGAGAAGTGATAGGTTTGTTTTGAATTGGTCTGGGCAGCAAGGAGGAACTAAAGAGGACCCCCAGACTGAAGTTGATGACTGGGCTAAGGGATTGTCTGCTGGACTATGATGGGCTAATTCAGGTTATCAACAGACATATATTTGGAAGCATGCTGCTGCCATGAGCAATATAACTGGTCACGGATCTGGATATAATCACACAGAAGGACTAAATAACTGCATAAAAATGAGCAACCAGACGAACTTATCTGGATGCCCTTTAAAAGGCCTTGTTATGGCATGTGTCAATTTACCTTATGTGTTGTTAGTAGGAAGTATTAATATTACTATTGATCCTCATGTTCTTAATGTTAATTGTGAGAATTGTACCATTAGTAATTGCATTTCTGTGGCACCTGATGATACCCAAGTGATGATACTTCAACAACCTTATTTTGTTATAATTCCTGTTAGTGTATCAGGTCCATGGTATAGTGAGAAAGGATTACAAGTGTTATAAGGAATGGAGATCAAGAAAAATGCTTGGGCCGGGCGTGGTGGCGCACGCTTGTAATCCCAGTACTTTGGGAGGCGGAGACCGGAGGATCTGGGTTCGCGGCCAGACTCAGCTCTCTCTCTCTCTCTCTCTCTTTCTCCCTGTCTCTCTCTCTCTCTCTCTCTCTCTCTCT